>OX451216.1:77780397-77802720 GCA_949628195.1 Phasia obesa
CCAACAAAATATAATGAAACTACTTCGTACCAAAGGACACCATTGTAAGGACTATTTGTACTCATACACTTTGTAAAATATCTTTTTTGTCATGTAGGAACGTCTGCAATTGACAATGATGATTATTATGAAGACAATAATGCTGGTGTTAATCGTGATCCAAGTAATTTACTGCTGATTGCGGTACGATAAAATAATGCACGTCAGCATTTAAAGACGAATATAATATTGATTCCTATAGAACATAAATATAAAAAATAAGGCACAAGCGAATAATACAAATGGGCTAAATCACAGTGGTAAAGTTACTTCTTGTTTGGAAAATTAGAAATATTGTTAGTTGTTGTGTATTTTGAGAAACTTTTATATTTGCTTGTTGTAAAACATACATTCGCACTCAAAATACATATGTATGTGTGTATATAATAAAAGTGTACAACAAGACAAGTCCCGGTACGATCAAAGGGGCTATCATACCGTTTGGTAGCCCTCTATCTCCCATCCTAGTAAAAGATTAAAATTTTAACATAATGGGTGTGCTTTTGAAGACATAAAGGCTAGAAGATCATTCTAAGAAATATGAAGACCCTCCAGAATGTTATGGAACATTGCTTATCAGGGGTATATAAAACAAGACCGTTATGGGTCCAAATGTTAGTTTTCTTTTTCATTGTAGTAAAGTGCGTAAATAAAAGTAAACAGCCAAGTGGGAAAATAAAGTACGAAAAGTGTAATAATATGATGATTTGATTTACATATGTTTTATATAGGTAAAGGAAGCTTTAATTTTATACCATTTTTTTTTTATTAATAAAAATTAATGAATATTTCTTTCTTTAGACACAAGTTGCTTTTTTCATTAAAAATTTAGAAAATATGAAGATTTTCTAAAAGTTATACTCTCTCAAAAAAATTTTTTTTTTATTAAAAAAATGAGCTTTTACTAAACTTCGTAGGGCTTATAAAACTGGAATTATAATATACAGTGAAACCTTTCATTACAGACACCTCCTATAACCGGACACCTCTAATAACCGCCTAAGTTTTGTAGATCCGACATGTTCATTAGTTTTTCCATACAAAATACCTTCTCATAACCGGACACTCTAACTCTACTAACCGGAGTGGTATTTAAATAGTAGTTCTTTTATTAAACTCTGATTAATATCTGTATTAACAAGAATGATAGAAGACAAGATTACGCCATGCAAACAAGCTCTCCACATTTATATTAAAAACTCTCGTACTTTATAGTTATATAGTTTCGTGACGTCATTAGGCCGACATGCGTAGAAAATTAAAACTTTCTTTTCGGATGGCGTAACCTTGTCTTCTATCATCCTTGTGTATTAATGTCAATAATATTGGTGATTCCCCTGTTAACGCAAATGTACATGCATGCATGCATACATACATATGTACATACTCATGTGTTAAGGATGGCAAAATATTGCTGTTTATTTAAAGAACAGAAAAAAATTTGTTATCGATAAAAAATGGAAAAATGGAGTTTAAAAAAAGAGTAATGGTCGGTGCATAAAGTTGTTACATTTCTTTTATATTTTACGATTCAATATTGACAAAACACAGGCCGCAGAAATCAATAAAACAAATGTTTGGTAGAGCGAGTGTCGCTGAAATAGCAAAATGTTCACTAGGACTAAATATCTCAACTTCCACTTTTTGGTCCTGTTAAAAAATACCCGTTTGAAGAATTTTTCTAGATACAACTTTGTTTCATTCCAACAAAAACCGGAACAAAAATACCGTGGCGATGAGTGTTCGGTTATGAGAGGTTTCACTGTATTTAATCCTCGAGTGTATGTTCAAAAAGCGATATTTTCCTATTTTGATAACTATAGCTAAAAAACTGTAAGAGATAGAATTTTTTAAAATTATAATTTTTTAAAATTATAAATGAAATCTGAATAGTCATGGTACTCAACATGTTGATTTGCATGGAATAACTCAGGGCTATATAGAGCAAGAGCCGACAGTTTCCAGAATATATTTTCTTATATATTTTTATACCAATTACCAAAAATAAAATATCAAATCTCTGAGCCAATATACAAAAAATTCTGCGTTGTATACTTCCATACATTATTGAAAACTGCCAAGAATTTTGATGGACACCAAAATAACTTTCATATCTCATGTTTATTAAAAGGTGGGCTAAAGAGTTCAGTAATCCGTACATAACAAAACTGTTATATATGTACATACATCACTTGTGAGATCAATTTTAGATTATGGTGTGAATCAGTTTAGAAGCAATTTCTAATCTTTTGCTTATGAGGTTTAACATAACAGACTGGAGTACATCTGCCATCTTATCGTTGCAGACTAAAATTAATCAGATTTCCAACGCTGTAAAGCCACAAAACAATGCTAAATGTCTCTTTTGCAATCAACTTAACGGAAAAATTGCAGCCAAATTCCTGATTTCTAATATATTTTTATTATGTGCCGTGTCGTCTAACTCGAAGCTATCAGCCACTGTCCTTCCGCAATAATTATTCAAACGCAGATCCAATTAGAAGGCCTTGGACATCATTCTTTATTTACTACCCATTGAAATTTTTTAGCAGACGACTAGGGACGAAGTAATAACTATTTATGTCGACAAACAGGCAGAGCAAAAGGGATCTTAATGCACTGAAGGACAAGTATAAGTTAAGGTTATGCTGAGTGCCGGGTCATTACATTGTGGAGGGGAATGAGATTGCTGATGAAATTGCGAGAATGGGTTTAGCAATGAACTGAGAGGTGTGCAGCTACCGATTAGCCACTACTACAGCAAACTCAAAGCGAAGCAATGCAAGGACTGACATACTAGGTGTGGTTTGGTCAGTCTTTATTAAGGTAATAATGGGTCATTGTTCGGGGGGACTCCGGTGACTTAGCAAACGATTCCATGAGGAGCTTGCGAGTTGTTAACTGGATGATGTGGGCAGATGCATTATAGGAATCAAGTAGCGTCATGACAGATAATGACGCTACTTGATTCCTATATATAAATAGTAAATGACGGTTCTATCGGCAAAAATAAAAAGGTTTCACAATGGTGGTGTCTAGTACTGTCTACCTCTACCCTTCCGAACTTAAACTAAGATGTATAACAAAAATTCGTTAGCCGTCTAACATGAATGACGACCACTGTTTTCAAACTATTTATTTATTAAATTAAAAATATTAATTAAATTTAAAGGCTTGGTTTCATATTTTTTATTTTATTTTTTTCTAAGAGTCAGGAGAAGAGTAATCAATCATATTTGTATTTCGAAGATTTACTGTAAATCCCCAAGTTAGTTGTAATGGCAATTTCAGCAAAACCTTTAGGTAGAAATTCTGAGGTCTAAAAATTCTGTGTAAACCGCCGACAAGTAAACACAAGAATTTTTAATTGAAAAATATTTTAATACATCTTAATTAGTGTACATTTGTACAGTTCAAATATATCTTGATCGGTTCCAATATAACAGCCATTACTCAGGTTAAAAATAAATTTTAAGCAGTTCGCAAAATAAACACATGCAAGTACTCGTATATCCAAGCAGCCCTTTCTACCAAACATCAATTAAATTAAAAATAACTTTAAAAGCATCTTAACTACACTTGTAAAACTATTGCATTATTTGAAAAATACAAAGTTTCAAAACCACTGTATGAGCATAGTTCGATAGATATATTGTCTGAGAACACATATACACATTTGTGTTTGAACTAGAATGTTTAAAGATTTGTTGTTATAGTCATCAAATGAAGTTTAACAGGCAGCCACATATTGATAAGTCTTTGGTAAAAGACAAACTAACTTGGCCGGAACTTGAACGGAGTTTTGTCGGAAATTACCAACATTTCATGAGGTGTGAAATGATTTTATTACATCATTACGTGCCTCAGCGCTTCATGCAGCAGTCATGAACTTAATAAACTACATAATAGACTATACACATACCGTTACACAAAAAGTAGACGAAAACTCATACATATTTATATATCTTAATGCCTGTCTTCTGCAAAGTTAGTTAGTAGAATTATACGTTAACATAAATATGTATTCCTTCAAAGATACTGCACAGATTCATTTTACTGGAGAAATACTGTTTTTGCCTTCAAATAAATAAAATAATTACTTCACATCAGCTCTTGCCTTACAGTCACGCTTTTTATTTTTTACACATTTATTTTCTTACTATCTCTGCCCGCCACTTCGTCAGCGTCCTTACAATATTTTGTTCGATTTTGCTTTGAAAGTAACCCACACCAAATTTTAAGACTCTTACTTTTAAAGTGCTTCAGATATGGTTTATGTATGTATTTACTATATATAAAGGTACCCATGATAATGGATAATTACTCGGAAATATAGGCTTTATATAAAATTCTAAAATTTATATCAGATTCCACAATTATTGTAGAGTTATGTAAATAGTGTAGTAGCATTGTATCGTTAAAATTTCGTACTTTCACTACTTTTTCTCTATTTGCTCTTGGAAATGAAATATTTTTATGGGAAAAAAATCCTATATTTGAGCCGAGATACTAAGTTACCTCCCCATAATATCTTAATATTTATCCAGTAGTTTTAAACTGATGCGAACACAGACAGTCAGACAGGTAGGCATTAAGTTACAGTTTTATTCTATGTATAGATAGCTGAAACTTGTATTCATCTTTTCTTTGATCTTTTGTATAGGGACTAAAAGTGAATGTTTACGTAACTTTTTTTATAGAAACTAACTCGCTAAATTTCGCTTCTGTTTAACACAGAGTAAAAGGATTTTAGTGTTTTGTTAAAAAAAAATATCGTTGGTTTTGATTCGAATAGCTTCAGAGCATCAAATTATTCAATGGAATGCAAGTTTGCAAAATGGCCGTTTTCAGCAGTTGTATGGTTTAATACTGTTTTCAATTTGCATTAACAGTTCTTGCAATAATACCACAAATACTCTCAATAAGTTTTAGCTACACTTTTAGTTGATTACTAAAGAAGTGACTGGCGCTTTTTGAGAACTGTTATCGTTAAAATAACTAACTCATTTAAACAACGCCCAACGTCTAAATATAATTTGAGTACCTAACTTGCTAATTTAGTTGAATTTTTTTAAGCTTTTAATTCAAAAGAAATTAAATGTTCTGATAAAACAAAATATTTTGTACAAATATATTAATTTAAGAAACGCAAAAGTGTTTTGCAATAACCATTAACAAGCAATTAAAATGTGGAGGTAATGAATTTTCAACTGTGACATAAATTTATGGATTTATTTTTATTTCAACAAAAGTCAACCCTTACTCTGAACCGAATATTAACACAAAAAAAAACAAATTATTGAACCTTAACGACAAAAATATTTAAATCACTTAATTCTTATCCAAATCCATACAAGATTTATTCATATAAAACTATTTCATTCAATTCAACAGAATTTCTTTTATTAAAAACATATTTCAGTAAAACCTGTTTAAAAAAATCTTATAAAAATTTAAATAAAAATCTGTGAAAATAACAAAACTTTAGTTAAAACAGCAGTAAAATGTTCTAAGAAAAACAACCCATAAAATTTTTTAAATTTACATTACAATTTCGGTTGTCTTTCTAATTTAAAATCTTTGATTTCACATGAAAAATTAAACATTCTTTTATTTTACTTCAGACTTTGTGAATTGTTTGCGTTCAATTTCGGCGTGATGTTGAAATTAAAACTAAACGAAAACCTTTTTCGAGCAAATCTTAAACTATTGGCGATTAGGAACAGAAATATTTTCGAGGACAATTTGAAAAGCATTAAACCAAAAAGCCGCAACGGGAATTGAAAGAACTATTCGTTTTATTCCCTTTATAAGAGGAATAAAGCTAATTAGGCATTAATGTTATGCAACTACATATGTTTTCAGATTATGCTGCAGATTTTTACCTAATGATGATCACGATAAAAATTGAACAAACAAGTAAGCTAATAATTTTAGTTAATTTAACTCAATTTTTATCGTATTTAAATCCTATTAAACAACGAAAAATAGCCATATTGATAATCGTCTGTAGATTGACTAGAAAGTTTGTTAGTTGTATAATGAACTACTTCTTTTACACCCCATTTTACAGTATTTAGGTAAATTTTTGGTTCAATGTACTTTTAAATAAACGGAAAAGCTTTCTAAGAGCGTGTTTTTATAAAATGAATTATTAGGTGCGATCCCGTACTTTTTGGGAAGAGTTCTGTAAAATGAGAAAAAACAAAAAACTCTCTAAGAGACAAAAATGCCCGAAAGTACGGAAAGTATGTCAAAGTGTTTTGTATGCATTCGTAAAAAGTAAAACTTAAAAACACAAATATTTTAAATGTACTCGCAATTCCCAACATATTTTAGAAGTTTAATTTATTAATCTTTTATGATTAAACTCTCTTTTTGGTATAATTGGTATCCCGCGTGATCCCGATGTTGAGTACGGGATCACGCCTTGTATGTTCTTTCGTAAAAAACGAAAGAAAACACATTTACGTTTTAGTATTTTTCATGTGAGTGACAAAAATTGAGCTTTAAATTTTTAATTTATTTTTGGTTTCTTTCTAGTTTATTAAAAAAAGTATTTCGTAAAATTATTTCTAAATGAATAAACATTAAAAATTAAGAAAAAAAAATTATTGGACTGATTTTAACGTTTTAACTTTTTCAGTGATTTTCTGGCGTACTTGAAATATATTTAACTGAAAATAAAGGAAATATGTTTATATATACGTAATTTTACGTTATTTTCTAAATTAAAAATAGCAAAAAAGATGTAAATTTCGTTGATTTTAATGGTATTTGTAGTTACTTTTATTGGTCTGGCATTTAAAAAAACAAATGCAAAAACAGTAATTCCAATTAAATAAAAAAACATTTGTTTTACGGATTTTATTCGGTTGATTTTTTAACATTAAAATAAATAAAAAAAATTTCTGGTTTAACTGAATTTTCAATTATTTAATTTTTTCAGTTCATTTAACGCACATCATTTTTTGAGTGTATAAAAAGCTTTCTATACTTCAGAATGAAGAAAAAAAACGAAATTTTTCAAATGTTTTATAAATACCAAATTTAAAGTTTTATCGTTTGAATACGAATCTTCCTGTGAAATGGTTTTGTTTTATAAAAACAGGCCTTAAATTACAATCGAAACTACTCCAAAATTTTAGTCTGTAAACGATGAATATATTCATATTGAAAACTTTAACAAAAGTATTCTAAATAAATGTATGTACATATCTATTATTTGATGAGGATGAAATAGCTTCAGAAATTATTGTTTAATGTTTTATGTTAGGCGACAGTGGTTTTTTTAAATTTGTAGAATTTTTAGCACATGCTAATAATAACAAGCAATAATAAAAGTATTTTCCAAATTAACGAAACTTTTTCAAATGTCATCGATTCAAGTAATAATCAAAAAGTTGAAAGAATTGCGACACTTCTAGTTTAAGAAATACAATTTATTGGATAAAAACAAATTTTAATCCATTTTCGGCAATGATTATGATTTCAATAGTTTCGAGCTTTTTATTGTTTAAAAAATTTGTTTTGTTTTATGCAGTATATATTTTATGTTATATAATTTTATGTTCGCAAAAACATAGACATAATTACATTCTGTAGTTATAATCAAGTAAAATTAACAGGCACCACTTTTAAGAGAATGACATTTTCTACCCTCTCTACGAATATGAACAATAAACCCGTCGAAAACAAAAGTGATAACCAAGCGAACGTAAAATGTTTTAATTGTTTCAAGTTGGGTCACTATTCGGTCAAGTGTCCAGAACCACAACGCAAGATGCGGTGCAACAACTGTAAACGAACGTCACATGCAACTGAAAAATTCCCAGAAAAGCAACAAATGAAGACCAGCGTAAATCAAATCGAAAATGTTTCCGACGAACAGTGTGCTGAAGAACAAGAAACTAAGGCCAGCGTAAATAAAATCAATGATGATGCGGCGCACAGTGGTCAATTTAGCGAGATAGCGGTCAAAACTCTATAACTTTTGACCGGATTGGTATTTTTTTACGCAATTTGTTTTGTTCAATAGGAGGGACTTTAAGCTTCAATTTGCGTGTTCAAACGTAAAAATCGACTAATAGGAACGTAATTACTGTGGATTTAAAAATGCATTTTAATTTTTTGTTGAGTTTCCATGTAAAAGTTGAATATTTTGACATTTTAAATAGGTATTTTTTTATAATTTCTTATTTTCTTCAATCGTATTTTACATCCAATACTTATTTATTATTCCTAAACTTAATTTTGGTCAGAAAATGCCAACATTTGGCCCCTGACATTTATTTAGTCTCAATATTCACAGGGGCCAAAGGTTGGTTTTTTGGAAGAAAGCTAATTCTTGTGAGGATTAAACTGAAAAATAACACTGAAATTCCCAACAATATTAATACCATTTGGATATATTATATACAGAACACAACATCGATTAAGTTTTAAGTAAACTTTTACTATTGATTTAAAGTGCAAATATATTTTATTTAAATGTATTAATAAAAATTTATACTAAAATTAGAAACAAATTATAATCTTTAAACTAGTATTAATTAAACAATATTAGTAAAAATTTCTTCCAAATAGCTTTGATTTTCATTTTGCAGTAGTTGTTTAGCTTCTTCATCTAACTCTAATGAGGTTGATTTCCATTTTTGTCGAATACTGGACATATATGAGTCTGATGTGCACAACAAAATATTAATAAGATCTTCATTAGTACAATATCTTGAAATTTTTCTTGTATTGTGCTCGCGAAAGAATCTGTAGTCTTTGTTCCTTTTTTCTTGCGCTTCTTCTGAGAGATCTCCAATTGGAAGCATATTGTGCTGAATTATTTGTTCCCCATGGAACAAAATTTTGTGAACTGTGGTTGGCATATGTCTCCAAGAATATTTTTGGTTATAAAGGATTGCTGTCTCATTAGCATACTGACCAAATTTTTTTGGTCAGTATGCTAATGACCATATTTTTTCTAATATGATTTGGAATCGTCGTATTACATCATAATCTACTCCAGTTATAGAAGCTGCAGTTTCTGGATCGGAAAAAAATCTCCTTGCTGTGTTTCCATCATTAGAATTTCCTTCTCCTTGCTTTGGCTGGTCAATTATAAAGCCTATCTCACGGTATTTTTCTTGAATATCTTTTTTTTTTTTTGCTTTCTCTTTTCCAAATTTTCTTTGTTGTTTCTCACTCTTAACGGGCCAAATGCTCCATAAAACGAATTCTAGCATGAAGAGGTGACATTCCAAATTCATATGCTTCATTAAACCTATCGTCTTGTGTTGGTGGTTGGCTCAATTGACTTGATGTTTTTTGGCATATGGTGCAGCTTGACGAAGACTTTGTTTCGGTTAAAGCTTGTGCAGCTTTTCCATCGATCATTGTTAGTGACATTTTAAAGTTAACTTCGATGCATTGGTCATTAAATTCAAATATCACTGGTTGAAGTTCTTTAATTTCATCTGTTATTTTACCAACTTCTTCAGTTATGACATCTTTAGTTTCTTTTTTGTAAGCAAACTTTATTGGTCTACAAAATTTCGTTGACGAGGGAATTTCATTCTTCCATACATCTATCTCTGCAGCTCTACTAGTTGACGGCTCTGAACCAATATAAGTTTTTGTTAAACGTAATGGAACGAAAGAAATCATGAATAAATTGGCATCTGATGAATTTTCCGCATTACATTGTTTGTATTGTTTCTGGCCAGAGGACCCATCACATCCCCATTTAGTAATTAAAGTCATGCTGCAGTTTTTAAACTTCTTTAAATAGTCAGCATCAAATGTCTTTAATAATCGTTCTGCAGTGTGTTCAAGAAGATCCTGCATTTTTATTTCTGCTGAACTTGAAGTTACACTAATAGCAGTTGGTGAAGGTAAGCAATCTTTTTCGGCAGAAACTATATCTCGATATGATGGAAAAATTCCACAATTTTTTTCATTGGTTCGCTACCGCAATTCTGTATATTGGTTTTTAGTCATTTTCAAATCCAAAAATAGTACAAATGCTTCTTCTGGAGTAAATTTATTTTCTTCAGTTGGTGTCGGCATACTTTCTAAAATCCTTTTTGTACGTCTGGGGCTGGCTTCCACTATTTTTTCAATGATAGCAATTTTACTCTTTTTAGTTTTCGATGGTTGAATTTGATGCAGAAATGAATCCTTTATGATGCTACAAGAAACTTCTTCATTGATATGTTTAAGCTTGCGTCTTCGTGATCTTTCACTACAATTATCAATTGGCTTTGCTGGTCGACCACCTTTTCCAGTTTCCGTGGTAGTTACTGATGGCTTTTTAAAAATAAGTTTATTTCTTAGCCATTCTTGATTGCGTGAGTAAAAAAATTTCTTGTTTCTGGAACATTGATTGTACCGTTTTCTTAAAGTATTTAAAAAGTTTTTTTATTTTTAAGTTATGAATTTTAATTTCTTGTTTGTCGCATATTTTGAAGAATGGATTATTCATTAAATGTAAAATAATGTCGTTTTCATCTTTCCGTTCAAAATATATATCAGATAGAACACTATAACTGAATTTAGCCATTGTTTAAACAATAATGACGAAAAAAATGAATGCATGGATTAATATACTATTGCTCGAAGTTTCAACATGATCTTTTTTACCTCTTTGAAACATAATATAACAGGTACTTGGTTTTACCAGTTATTTCCATTGGTTTTAAATTTATTTGCAATTTTCAGGTATTTAAGTTATGTAATAACGAGTGATTTTTTAAGAGCTTGAGAACTTTTTTTTAAAAAAAAACGCATAAAATTTGCAAAATCTCATCGGTTCTTTATTTGAAACGTTAGATTGGTCCATGACATTTACTTTTTGAAGATAATTTCATTTAAATGTTGACCGCGGCTGCGTCTTAGGTGGTCCATTCGGAAAGTCCAATTTTGGGCAACTTTTTCGAGCATTTCGGCCGGAATAGCCCGAATTTCTTCGGAAATGTTGTCTTCCAAAGCTGGAATAGTTGCTGGCTTATTTCTGTAGACTTTAGACTTGACGTAGCCCCACAAAAAATAGTCTAAAGGCGTCAAATCGCATGATCTTGGTGACCAACTTACCGGTCCATTTCTTGAGATGAATTGTTCTCCGAAGTTTTCCCTCAAAATGGCCATAGAATCGCGAGCTGTGTGGCATGTAGCGCCATCTTGTTGAAACCACATGTCAACCAAGTTCAGTTGTTCCATTTTTGGCAACAAAAAGTTTGTTAGCATCGAACGATAGCGATCGCCATTCACCGTAACGTTGCGTCCAACAGCATCTTTGAAAAAATACGGTCCAATGATTCCACCAGCGTACAAACCACACCAAACAGTGCATTTTTCGGGATGCATGGGCAGTTCTTGAACGGCTTCTGGTTGCTCTTCACTCCAAATGCAGCAATTTTGCTTATTTACGTAGCCATTCAACCAGAAATGAGCCTCATCGCTGAACAAAATTTGTCACATTTGAACATTTCGAACCGAACACTGATTTTGGTAATAAAATTCAATGATTTGCAAGCGTTGCTCGTTAGTAAGTCTATTCATGATGAAATGTCAAAGCATACTGAGCATCTTTCTCTTTGGCACCATGTCTGAAATCTCACGTGATCTGTCAAATACTAATGCATGAAAATCCTAACCTCAAAAAAATCATTATTAGATGGCAATAAAATCATTTTTTACCTTTTCCAAATGTATTGCCAGATACCACATAATTTGAGAGTTTTATTGTCATTTTTGTCAAAATTTTGATACACCCTTCTATGTGGACTAGGTGCAAATATGGGCCAACTGCTCCTAATTTCTAATTTCTACAGAATTATTTTTTAGGTCAATAAGAACTCTCGTACAAAATTTCGTCAAAATATATGCATAATAGCCACTTTCACATACAAATATCTTCTCAAAAAATATGACGTGCATTTGTACCGAATATCTTACCTTGGGTCTGAAAAATTGCTGTAGCTCAAAAAGTGCAGTCCCGATGCATGGACATGTATATATAGGAATGTAGGGGAGAGTTAGGATTACAAAATAGTAAATTTGTGTTTTGACTCAGCTTGACTCACAGGAGTTGTGCTCTATGAAGTAGGAAATTTCCGAGAAATTTGACCTTTTTTAAAAAAAATATTTAAATTGTTCTGAGAACAGTAGAGCTTTAATTTTTTTTACCAGTAATAGGAAATAAGTTAAGTTACAACACAAAATTTATTTCGTCCAAAAATCTTGAAAAACAAAAAAGTTATGATCATTTAAACTTTAAAAATTAACTAAAAATATCATAAATTTCATAAATTCTGAAAAAGCCCATTTTGGACCACCCTGTTCTCAGTGAAATAGTTGAAATAGAGTTCTAATTTTTTGGCTCCCGAGGTTTACTACTGTCTACTTTCATATGAGTCTAATAACTTTAAAATCGGAGAACAAAAACCAAAAGGAGTTTTGGCCGCTATCTCAAAATATTGACCACAGTGCGGCGACCGCATCTAAAAGAAATTAAACGACATAATTATTAAAGAAGTGAAAGTTAATGGGCACACAACTATGTCATTTATAGACCCAGGTAGTAACAGATCGTTAATTCGTGAATCGTATGCCTCACAAATTGGTGGTGTGGACAACACTAATATTTTGCTAGAAGGTTTCGCCGGAGTCCACTTCAGGTGTACCAAAAAAGTCCGAGTAACAGTTTCCATTGACCATAGTTCATTTGATGTCGATTTGCTGGTGGTGGACGATAAATTTATAAACGAAAATATTCTCTTAGGCCGTGACATCTTACAAGTACAAGGACAAAGTAAGCGTTGTGGTTCTGGACACTTGAACATGATGATTGTCGCTTGGAAAAGGTGAAAAGCCTAGATGTCTCTTCCGATCTATCGCCGCCTGCTATTGACCAGCTAAAGATCGTTTTATTAACCCACCAGAATTGCTTTGCTGAAAACACGTCCGAACTGGGAAAGTGCAACGTTGCCAAAATGGAAATCCATCTTACGTCCGAGAAACCCATTCAAATGAAGCCGTATCGTGTACCGTTTGCCAAACGTTCAATATTGACCAACATAACCAATGATCTTTTCCGTCACGAAATTATTCATCCGTCTAACTCAGCTTACGCGTCTCCCGTCGTTCTTGTAGAAAAAAGTAAGTCGTTCTTGTAGAAAAAAGTAAGGGGGAACGTCTAAAACTCCATATCCCATGCCGATTATGGACGAACAATTTGCGCAGCTAGCTGACAACAAATATTTCACGACGCTGGACTTACGTATGGGATACCACCATGAAGTTTCAAAAAAATTTACCGCATTCGTTACTCATGACGGTCATTTCGAGTACAATAGAATGCCCTTCGGGCTGGTGAACGCTCTAGCCGTGTTTCAGTCAGTCATGGACAGATGTCTCAATCCCGAGTAAGACCGTAGAAGAGGATCTTTCACGTCTTAATCGATTTCTCGATATCCTGGCTGAAAGCGGTATTACTCTTCGCTTCGACAAATGTATGTTCCTTGCAACAGAAATCACCCATCTGGGGCACATCATTGACGAGGATGGCATAAGTCTCAGTAGTGTCTTAAATTAAATTAAAAATTTGCCCGTACCGACTAACATAACCGAGGTGAGGAGATTCCTTGGCCTCACAGGGTTTTTCAGGAAGTTCGTGAAAGACTATTCATTGATAACTTAACCGATAACGCAACTGCTTCGAAAAAGCGAAAATAAGTTTGTCTGCGGTGCCGAACAACAACAAGCGTTTGAGAAGCTGATAGAGATATTGACGCAACAACCCGTACTCGCCCTGTATAACAGCAAAGCGCAACACGAGGTACACACCGACGCCAGTAGTTTGGGTATCTCTGGAATTCTTCTTCAATTAACCGATGAATCACAATGGAAACCAGTTTTCTATTTTAGTCGACACTGTACCGACCGTTTCCGAATTTATCTCCTTGGTAAGCCTTTCCGTTTAGTAACAGATTGCGCCGCTGTCGCCAAAGTTAAGGCAACAAAAGAATTGAGACCAAAAATTGCCAGATGGTGGATGCGATTACATGAGTACGATTTTACTCTTATTCATTGAGAAGGCTTTAGCATGGCGCACGTCGATGCTTTGAGCAGAGCCCCTGATATGCCTCCTGTCGAATTCCACCCCGACTATATAATGAAGGTTACAGCTGAAGGTAGTGACCATGCAAATGAGCGATGAAAAGCTTTTCAATATTATCGCCGTTTTAAGAGGAGATACCAGACCAAAAAAAAACAAGTTAAATCCGAATACTGCCTTCGAAACTCTAGGCTCTATTACAAAGACGATGATGGTTTGAAGCTCGTTATACCGAAAAATATCCGTTGGAGAATTGTGAAATATTCGCACGACGACATAGGACACTTTGGTTTAGAAAAAACGATTGAACGAATACGAAAAAAATTTTGGTTTCCGAAAATGAGAAAATATACCAAAGAGTCTTGTCATGGAAAACCCGAAGCCCGTTTGCATTACGAGTAAATCGAACCGATGCCTTTTCAAACCATCCATATCGATCACATGGGTCCCTTCACCAAAAGACTCATTCAGCAAATATTTGATTGTTAAAGCAGTTCGAAATACGAAAACATCGCCCGTTATAACCGTACTGAACGAGGTCTCATCCTACTTTGGCCTGCCCAAACGAATAATTACCGATCGTGGTACAGCGTTCAAGTCTAAATCGTTTACAGACTTCTGTGATCACAACTCGATTAAACACGTAAAAACTGCTGTTAGAACACCGAGGGCAAATGGCCAAGTCGAACGCGCTAACCAAACAATCCTTTCGTATATCCGTACAACCGTTGAGAATCCCAAGGACTGGGACGTAACTCTACGAGATCTACAGTGGACCGTCAATTCTCAAATAAACTCAACCACCGGTTACTCTCCAAACGAATTAGTATTTGATTTTAAACTCAGAGACATTGTCCACAATTACCTAGTCGCAGCTGTTCATGATGACATCGATGAAGACACCGTTCCCATAGCTCAAAAACGTAGCCTACCAGTAGAAAATATCCGAAAACAACGTGAAAAATGGGAAAAGCGCTTTAATGCCAAGCGCTCCGCCCCAAACCAATAAGCTGAAAACGACATCGTGGTATTAGAGAACGAAGCTCCTGCCACTGGCGATTCTCGAAAACTTGAGCCGAAATTTCGTGGTCCCTATATTATAGCGAAAGTTCTTGGAAACGACCGTTATTTAATTGAAGATGTGCCAGGTATTCAGGTGACAAGTCAAAAATTCTCTTCTGTTTACTCTGCCGACAAAATCCGACCTTGGTGTAAGGACTGCCCTAATTTAGATGACGAAGATGGGGAAATCGAGGACGATTTGGTATCAGGAACGGCTGAGCTGTCACCCTGTGTAAACGCCAACCCTGGTTTCTGATTTTCTTTTGAGTTGGTGTCTTTTACTTGTAAAACAGAAGAAGAAGAAGAAGTAAGAAGAAATTGTATTAGTATTAGTAGAGTATTGATTGTTTTGTGATCGTGCCGGTCGTACTTTTCATCGTTTAAGTTCTTTTTATTGAAAATTCTTTTTCTATTGTTTAAATTGAATTAAATAAAGCATTTCTTTGTCAACTATAATAATCGTTTTCGTTTTTAATCATTAAAATGTCCACGTGAGTGACAAATATATGTAATGAAAACCATATCAAATGGTTAAAAACCATGACTAAAATGATCTTCAGATCAATACTATGCCAGGAAAACATCACACAAAGGTAGAATCATAAAGACCGAACAATAAATACATATGTAAATCAAAACTATTTGAAGTAACAAGAATTGCCAAGGTGAAACCAATATTGTGCAAAAAACGATGTATTCTGCATTGTCGTCGGTAGGCAGGCACAAGGGTATAAATCTAAATAGCTTAGTGAACTATCAGTAAATGGACTTCGTTGTGGCGGCCGGTAACAGGTTCCTTTTTAGATATTGTCTTGTCTTGTCTTTCGACCTCCAGTTTTGTCATAGACGTACCGAAGAATATGGAGCTGTATGTTGGTCGACATCTTTTCTACACTACTGGGAATTTTTATGAATTCTAATTTTATTACAAATTAAACAGGATCGGGAAAAACCTCAAGGAAACCTCGTAAGCGGTAAAGAGGTCAGTCTCTAAAAGAACTCTGGTTTTTATTATACTTAAGATATCGAGCGCATTTCTTCCCTCAAGAGGTAGACGAGATAATCTTTAAGACACTCCTGAGACAAAAGCCTCTCAGCACAAAGTCCAGAAAATTGTTTGAACATAATAAAAGTAGCTTAAGCTTCAGTAGTGGTAGATCATGGAAAATAGATAGGAAAATCTAGCGAAGATAAAAATCGAAGAAAATAATATTTGGAGACTGTACAAGACTGAGACGATAGCGGACATTATGTGTGATCGTTCAGCACTGACTAAGATAAGGTTAGGACCACGGGAAGACACATGCTAAACGTGGAAAATACGAAATTTAAGCCTTAGGAAGATGCTAGCAATTACAAAAGACTCCCTGATGACAGATTGTTATAGTCGACATTTGCTAACGAAACTAGCATTTATAATTACATATATTTTATTTAAAATTGTAGTTGAAGAAATGGAGAATAAAAAGTAAAAAACAAAGTGTAGAATAAGGGCCATATTCATAAAAAACATTTTTGGGTTACAATAAGATCAACTTTTGTATGAAAATTTGTTTTATAAACCTTTTATATAATAACCAAATGGAAAAGTCACATAGAAGCAAAATAGGCACAGTTGAAGGAAAGAGTAGTGCATACAAATTGACTCATATTGTAAACTTCTACTTTACCTTAGATTCTTAAACCAATATGGTGCTATGGCATTCAGTTATGGGGTACTGGTAATAGACCACAGCTTCCAACTTAGAAAAACCTCAAAGGCTAAAAAATAAGATTTTACAAAAGATTACGTTCTCTCCCTGGTATATTAAGAAATATAACTTTTACAATGAAATAGCGAAACAAGCAGCAAGTTATTTCGTGAAGCTTGAAACGCATGTGAATCCGCTGCCCTTCGACTAAGAAGGAGGTATATTCGTCTTTTTGCCGAACATTTAATAGATGACCCACAAATGACAAAAACAGCAATGCAACCTACATCAAGAACTGCCTGGACTTAATGTTTCTTTGGTTGAAATACAATAAATAATAAGAATAAATGTAAACTTTTTAACAATTTTATAATAACGCGACAAAATTAACTAGAAAAAAAAATTAAACAACAGGATTAGTGTGTCAATAATAATTTTTGTTTTATTATAAGTACATAAGGGTTTATTGTGCTTTGTATTTGCTTATGTATTTAAAAATGTTTGAAAAAAACTCAAGTTCAGTAAAAAAGAAACGAAAAAAAGAACAAAACTAGAGACAACCTTAGAATGGAAGCGGTAAAACTGCTCTTTTCGAGTATATAATTTTTTGAACTTATTTGACCGTGAACGCTAATTTACTACACAGAAAAAATTATTTTTCAGATTCAAACAATTAATTCGCATAAATAACACATTTTTTGTGTGAATATGGTCCTATAAACAAAATTGTAAATTCAGACAATTATTTTTAAAATTAGTTTATTGAAAATATTCCCCGATTTTTTCAAACAATTAATTATGATATGTAGTAAAAAAATTTATTGAAAAAAATTTATAAATTTTAAACAAAACATTTGTCTAAATCAGACAAAAAATTTACTGAAAATTATAAAAAAAATTAAAAAAAAATTGTCTGGATCAGACAAAAAGTTTACTGAAATTTAAAAAAAAAATCAAACAAATAATTTATCTGAAACTAATAAAAATTTTAACTGAAATAACGAACAATTTTCAAACAAATAATTTAGCTAAATCAAAAACAATTTTCGCTAATTGTGTTTAATAGTAACAGTTTTGTGACTAATTTAAATAACTACTGGGTAAAATTTTACCACATTAAAAAAAAGGCAATGGAAAATTCATTCAATTTCGCTGTTTCTTAAAATATCAAATTCTATATATTGAAAAATGTTATCTATATATGGAATTCGACATCTTGAGCAACAATGAAAATAATGTATCTACCTTTTTCTTTTTACTTTGGTCAACTTTTAAAGACTAGTTACTTATATATTTTAGGCACAAAGCGTTTCCTCTTTAGCACAATTGGGGCAAAACCTTGTATTTGATTCATCTAAATTATTGGTATGGGAATTGTTTGCTGGTCAAAATCATATGTCATACATATTTACATAGAGTTGGCCATTGCCGCCACCTGAAAAACTGTGAATAAAAATCACAAATTAAAATATTTATGTAAATATAATTATTTAGCAATATCTTCAATAAAAAATTTGTACATTCTTACCATTTTTTCTGCAACTAATGGCTTTTAAATATTTGAATATTTGCGCTTTAAATATATATATTTTTTTTTAAGAAATTTCCTTTTTGAAGTCTTGAAAAAATCAATATAAAATTTTTTGTTATTTTTTCAATGCATGACATGAAAGTGTTGCCGTTTTTTGCGAATGAATAATTATTAATAAATAGGCCAAATTAAAATTTCTTGGATAATATCTGCGAAATGTCGTGTAATTAACCGACTTCATATAAGGTGAAGGTTAACAAATCGTATAAATTATTTAATTCTGAACCAATTTCTATTTATTTTTATTTGAAAGATTAGTTTCATTCTAAAAAGTTCATAATGTTAAAAAAATAAAGGTTGTGCATCGGGAAAATCCTGTATGATTTTACGTGTCTTTTGAAGCCTAAAGGGCACCAATTTCATATTTTAACAAACTAATAACAAAATTACCTTACAGATTAGTGTCCTTATAGTTGATGTAACTTGGAAATTAGGTATAATTTCAGATAGTCTGTTATGACCGTATAAATATTTCAAATTAGAAATTAAACAGTGTCCCGATAGGTGATGTTATTTTATGTATATGCTATATCCGCAATAATAAATAAAAATTAAAATTAAATATTGTTCTCATGGATGACTTAATTTGGCATATACCTCCTGATCTTTTAATATACAGATAGGCACTTAAAAATTATATAGTATTTGTATTGCTGTGTATGGTATAATAGCAATCATTGAAATTAAATGCTTTGATAATTCAGCTATTATTTTAATAATATAATGCTAAGAACCCATACTTTTTTATAATAAACCAATTTATTATTTAAAAATATTTCACTGGTTCCTCAAGCAAGGAAAGTTTTACCCAGATTTTAAGAATAGAGAAAATTATTTATAAAAATAATGACAAATCTTTAAGAAGTTTAACACAAACAATAAAAGATTTAACAAAAACACTTATTCGAAAACTTATTCAATCTTAATAAGTTTGTTTATTTGGCTGTTCAAAATAACTTTGTTATTCCTACGACAATAGTGCTATGTTTTGTATAAAACCGATTTAAATAACAGTGGGAAAATATTTTTTTGCCTATATGTAAACACTAAACTTAAATTTTATTTATATACTTTTTTGCTTTTTAATTTCATAAGGTTGTATAAAAGGACGTAGTTTCCCTACTAAAATATTATTAGAGGCTATTCAAAATTTAAAAGTTTTTTAAATTTAATTTTTACAGAAGAATATTAATAAATTTAGTTTGATCAATTATTTTTATTACGGCAACACTGTTAGCAGCAAATTAAAAATCAAACAAAAGTATTATTAGATTCAAACAAAAAAGTTTTTGAAAATCAATAATCATTTGAATAAACGATTTGTTTGGAAATATTTTGGTAATAATTTTTTCTGTGTATTATCAATGCTCTACATTATTTTTACACCCATCACCACAGGTGGAGAGGGTTTATATACATATAAGTTTGTCATTCATATATATTCTGGATCCCTATACATAGAAAAGTTGACTAAGCGATGTTCATCTGTCCGTGTTCGGGTAGTAATGTCATTCGCCAAGGCACCAGACGAGATACAGAAGATTTCAGCCCACCAATCTGCCAGGCATAGTTTCGAAAATTTCGGGATTGTAATTCATCAACATCAGATCATTCCTTTGAAGGCTGCGGGTAAAAAATAACTCCCACCTTTTTTTCACGTTTTTTTTAGGTTTTAATGATTGTCTTTTGCTTTTTTTGTAAAAAAATAATTTAACAAAAATTCGTAAAGCATTGTGTCCAAGAAATAGTAGATAAAAATTATATTACAATGGATATATAATTGAACTAATTTACTAAGATTGTACTACAGTTATCGAATTTCTCAATACATCATGTTATGAAAGCAATTGAAATTTTTATTTTTTATTAAATTACTAGGTGCGCTTTTTTTAGAGAAGGTTATGTCAAATTTAGAGAGTCTCACTATTGCAGTTATGGAGGGTACACGGCCCTTCTTTTACTTTGCATGGAAAGTGCCACTCTCACTTGAATTATCAAAAAATGTACACACTGCTTTGCCCACTGCATATCCGGTAACAAATTGTGAAAATTCTATGGAGATGGGATCACTGGTTTAGGCAGCTGTGCCTTTCCGACACACACACATATTTTGTGCATTATACATATATGTATATGTAGCTTTGAATCATAAAATACATGCATATATAATTATGTATGTACTACAATCAGTGTTGCCACAGCCCAACAAATTTACAACCAAATTTTCATAAAAATGTAACCAAATGAGAAAAAAATAACCAAAACTAAAAATTATTTTGATTTATTATTATTCAATTTAAATTTGGTTTTTTATTTTATTTTACATTTTAATACAAAAAAACCTTGTACTACCCAGCTCTCATCAGGAAAAAAAAATAACCAATTATGGTTAAAAGTAACCAAAACGGCAACGCTGACTACAATAAACTAATTCAATTCAATTTATTTCCATCAAATAATATTTACATTGTCATCTTAAAATTATACATAAATAGTTCAAGTTTTTGTACTTTTTCTTCTTAATAATTGTTAGTTATTTACAAAATATTATACATATGTACATAAAAATTTTATTGGAGGCAAAATTTTAAAAAACCTATTTGAATGTATTTTTTTTAAATTTTAATAAAAACCACTTACATAACTACCTACAAGCTACCTAAGCTGATGCCAACTCATTAATATGTGGATTTTGTGATCCAGAACATCTGGAATAAATACTACAATAAACAATTAACTCAATTTCCTTAAGAAGTTGAAAACGCATGCTGCTTAAAACTAAAAACTGACTACATAATGTTGTGGATTTTTGCACGTGCATACAAATTTGATTGTAGTTGTTCAACCTCTAAAATAGCTAGATAAATAAAACATTATTACAATCTATAAATTCAAAAACAACATTTCGGCAATGACGCAAAACGTTCATTCCGAAAAGGAGTGAAAAGAAAAATATGTACGCATTTTTTACGCTAGTTTATTTTGCAGTACTATGAATGTTGAGTTCCATTACGATAAGCCAGAATTAAATAGTTCATCAAAAGATAATAAATTAAGGCATAAGTCAAATATCGCAAGGATGCATCTGGTATTACAGAGAAAATTCCGAATTTAAATTCAATTAAAAATATATGGTCTTATTTGAAAAGGTTCTCTTTTAACAAATAATATGTCGCCCATAACTTTATTAAATAATAAAAAATAAATAAAAAAATTTAAGCGAACGAGTTATTTTGATATATGGGCTAATTTTTTGAACAATAGGCTGATCCAATTAATCTACAATTTACACAGAGTGTGTATAATCATCAGTGTTGGGATCTGACAATGTTTAAATTGTACCGTACCAGTAATAAAATTGTACCAAATCAGCATCAATTGTACCAACTTTTGACATTAAGGAAAAAAACAAGCAAAACATACATACGGTAACTCGACATTAAATGATGCTAATTAAAACTTTAATATTAGAGTATTTTAAAGTGATGATAATTGACCTTGATTCCTTGTATTTCTTTTCTGTGTATATTAGTCAACGAAAGCCAAATCGTATACAAATTTTTAAGATTAAGGTTAATGAAATTTCGCAGTTCCTAAAATAAATACCAAAAATCGCAAAATTGAAATTTTTAGGCTTTGGTCCATAAAGCTCACATAAGGATTAGGGTTCATGAAATACTTTCAGAGATAATTGGAAATTTATGTAGCTTTTTACAGCAGTCTTCTTTTTCCGATCGCTTTGGTATTTTAGAACATATAGGCATATGTCGAAATTTCGATGTAAAATAGATCAAATTGAAGGATTTCCATATTCTACTAGGATCATCACTTTT
>OX451216.1:77802920-78069920 GCA_949628195.1 Phasia obesa
AGTATAAGTTTTGCAATAAAAATAATGGAAAATTGTTTTTGTGTTTACTGCAAGACAAAGTGAAAGTGGTCAGCTGTCGCAAAATGTTGACAGCCATAGTTTATACCAATAAGAATCTTTTTTAAGGTATATAAATGCTTTTATAATTATTTATCTTAAGATCTTTTTAAACATTTTTTTTTTTTTTGAAAAATCAGTTTCAAAATTAAAATAAACGATTTCTTTCTTATGTTAGTGCCATTAAACTAAAACATCATAATATCGCGGTTGTGTATTAATTTTTAAGTGGGTATGGTGAAATGAGCAGAAACATGTCGATAAAATTTCTCTACCTGCATTCACATTTGGACTTCTTCCGAGACAACATCAGCCAAGACAGGTCTGCGAAAAAACATTTCAGAATATTGCTGGTGACTTCAACGAGATACTGATGGTGCAATATTAGAAAAATTAAAGAAAAAAACGGCAATCAAAACATTTTTGAATGGGTGTAGTGGCCATATACACATGTATTATATTTGGAAAAAAATATTCTATTAATAAAAAGTTTAATAACTTATTAAATTTCTAACGATTTCGTAAGTAAATTAATGCATTGCATTGGAAGGAACTAATTTTGCTGCTAACTCATTTACTAGGAGTTTTTTGTTCGCTACAAGTAAACTATTCCGGTATGAACACAAAAGCAAGTTGTAAGGAGAATTAAAAATAATTTAGCAATTAACCTTGCCCTGCTTTAATTCAGCTATGTTTGTAATTTAAATAATTTTGTTCTGAAAAAATTGCTACAGTAAAACCCGCTTTAGTACCTCCCCGCTTAAGCACCTAACCCGTTTTAGTACCCAACATCTGCAGACACTTTGGCTTTTTGTAAAAAATATCGAACAAATTTACCCGTTTAAGTACCCCCCGCTTAAATACTCAACCCGCCTAAGTACCATAATTTGTTGTGCATTAATTAAAATTTTACGTACGTTTTCCCTCGGTAAGTACCTTTCTGAATACAATTGCTTTTTTAAAACAGCAACTCTTTATAATCGATTGTTTATTTATACCATTACTAATTTATCGAAAAACTCACACATATCTGTCAAAATAAATATGTAATCAAGATACATATAACGAGTCGTAAAGTAGCTCTGGGTCGGGGAACACGTGCGTGCGTCATTGTCATTATCGCTTAAAGTCAATCAGGCCGTCCTTGTTGCTCGGCCTTCGAGTGGTTTGCGTCTCGTTCTCACACTGGCTGATTGGCGTCCTCGAATAGCTGTACTACGGTACTGTTATTGGTGGTTGTTTAATCAGCCACGTGTAATCGTTTGGTTATCGTTTATAACCTATAAATTTTAATTTAAATAAGTCGGACATTGGTGGAGCACCATTTTAAAAAACTCAACTGTTAACTGGAGGAGCACCATTAAACTCAATTTTTAACTGGAGGAGTACCAATAAACTCAAGATTTTCACTGGAGGAGCACCATTAAACTCTCATTAATTTTACCTAGCTGAATTTGGAGTCTCACTTCCTATACGAAGGTATAGGTCGCTCTACAGATTTTGGAGGAAGCCAAGGCAATCATACCCTGGCGCTTTGGTTTCGTACCTTTGCCATTTACCAATTTTTTTGGAGAGAAACCAAAAAAAAAAAAAAGATACATATAAAATAAAGATTCGTAGAAATGCCTGGCAAAGGGCGAAAACTTACAAGTTTGACAATTAAGCAAAAAATACACATTCTTCACTTGATTGATCAGAAAGCAAAATCGAAAAATGAAATTGCGCGGCATTTTCGGTGCGACATATCAACTGTAAATAGAATTTTAAGAAACCGGCAACAAGTGGAGGAGCCCGCAAATGCAACTTGTTTGCAACGTAAACGTTTACGTACAAGTCCGCACAATGACATTGAAAAAGCTCTTGCTCAATGGTTTGACCAGATGAGAGCACTTAATACTGTGTTAACCGATGCTCAAATCCTCCAAAAAGCCAGAGACTTCGCAGCAAAATTGCATTCCGATTTTGTGCCAACAAATGGCTGGCTATCGCGATGTAAACGTCTGGAAAGTATTAAGTTCATAAAAAAAACATGAGAAGCGGCAGATGCTGATACCGAAGAGGCGAATAGGTATCGCCAACAAAAATTGCAGGATTTAATGAAAGTTTATGATCCTCGCGATATCTTCAATGCTGACGAAAGTGGGCTATTTTATAAGGCATTGCCGAATAGAACTTAGGCAAGAAAGGGTACAACAGTAATAGGAGGAAAAGGTCAAAAAGCACGGCTGACTCTTCTATTCTTGTGCAATGTTGACGGGAGTTACAAAAAATTGTTAGCTATCGGAAAATCGAAGAATCCCAGATGCTTTAGAGGAAAATCTATTCCTTTGCCTTACTACTTCCAAAATAAGGCTTGGATGGTAGGCTCTCTGTGGTCAACTATTTTAAAAGAATTTGATCGCGAAATGGAAAAGGAAAATAGAAAAGTTTTGCTCTTTGTCGATAATGCTCCTTGCCATAAGGTGGCCGATTTGAACCTCGAAAATGTGAAAGTTGAATTTCTTCCAGCGAATACCACGTCGATATTGCAGCCTCTCGATCAAGGAATCATACACATCTTTAAAGTTTACTTTCGACAAATAATGGTTAGAAAACAGTTGCTTGCAATTGAAAAAGGTTTAACAACCAAGGATTTTTTGAAAACCATTTCGATTTTGGATGCGTTGACTTTTTCAAAACGAGCCTGGTGGCTTGTCAAAGGTGAATCCATCAAAAACTGCTTTCAAAAGGTGTGGTTTTTCACTACTTCATATTTAAAATTTAAAAATTCTAATTTAATATTAATTTTTTAGGCCGGATTTGTGATTCAAAATTATTTTCCTGATAACGACGATGAAACACTAATAGATATTCCCATAAACGCTCAAGAGTTTGAGGAATATGTAAATTGCGATAAGGATATTGAATGCTTTGGCCCACTTACGGAGGAAGAAATAGTATCATGTATTTTTGAAGATAACGCTGGCGAGGTGTCACCATCTGAAGATACTATGGAAAATACTATTGAAGTGAATTCACCCTCTTTTGCAGAAGCGCTGACAGCACTAGAAACAGTGAAAAAATATATGGAGGGCAATAATCTTGAATTTGATGAACTCGAAATATTAGAAGAAAAGTTGTTTAAAAAAAAATTTCAAAACATGCGTCAAAAGAAAATGACTGACTTTTTCGCTATTTAAACCTATTTTTCAAATCCACTTTATTTTAAGTGATCTCATAAAATACATATGTGTTACATATATGTATTATATACACAAAATTTCTTTTAAAATGAATTTTTAAAGCAATATGAAATACGTTTTTAATTAATATGTAATCAAAATATTTTTTGTTAAATAAATTTTTTGTTTGTGTTTAAATAAGTTATTTTCAATATTCTTAAAATTATTAAATGTTTAACTACCCAACAGAAGGTACTAAAACCTGGTTGTTTAAGTACCCAACCTGAGGTACTAAATCGGGTTCTTGTAAGTACACAACCCGCTTAAGTACCTCAAAATGCTGTCAATTTTAGGCATGGTACTTATGCGGGTTTTACTGTATTTGTATTTTTATTTCTAATCTAATTGAACATAAAAACACAAATTTTGAATTTATATTTTCTGTAAAAGATTTTGGATCAAAATATCTTTCAGAAAAGATAAACGTAAAGTGTTTTAGTAATTTATTTTTAATAACTAGGTAAATATAGACGTAATTCACCAAAAAAATACACAAACTCGACTGTTTTAATTTTTATTATTTATTATTTTTGACTTAAAAATTATTTTCTAAAAGCATTTTTTTTTCTCAATACTAGAAAATTTGTTGTTATTCCAAAAAAGATGTTAATAAAAAAATTTTTTTGAAATTTTAATTTTTCGTTAATAGGCTGCTATTTCCAAATTATAAATTCACTGCAATTGATTACTCCGGGGAAAGCTAGTTTCTATGGCCATTTCGCTAAATGCTTAGTTTAGCTCATCAGGAAACCGTTACTCAGTCTATACATCTATACTCTATACATATAATAAAGTAGTAACTCATTTCCGTCTGTCTGCTTTTCATTTACGGTCGCATCACGTAAAAAGTACTGGATGCATTTTAACAAAATTTTGTGATGAGAAACCTAAGTATCCTGATCCCAATATAAGATATTTTTTCCGAGAGAAAGTGGAGAAAAAGAGTGAAAGTACGCTTTCCGGTATAAAAGTACTGCTTAGTACGGTACGGCACTTTAATATTTGAAAGTCGTATATTTTAAAACACAGATCGTTTTAACTACTTAGTACGGCACGGCACCTTTAATTTTTGATATTTAAACACAGATGTCGCTGACAAAATATAAATTAGTTACTGCCACATAGCCAATTGAAAAAAATTTGTATTTGTTTTAAGTCGCGAGTGTTGTATAATTTGGTTATTTTGTGGAATACATACATAGGTACTTAGGTTATTGTATGATTACATTATTTTTGTGATTTAGCGTTAATTTTTATAATTTGGTAAGAATACTACGACTTGAGGATGGCTATTAAATTATTGTTAGTTTCTTCTTAGTTTAGTTGCATTTTTGTTTTATGGATGCTACGCTATAAAAGTAAGGCTTACAATAGCTGTGGAATACTTTCAAAGCAAAATCGAGCAAAATATTATCAGGATGCCCACGACGTGACGGGCACAGCTAGTTTTTAAATAAGCCAAAGATACCTTTAAGTTGAAAAGTTATATAATAAATAACCTAAATAAAATGATACCTATGTAGGTGAAAGAGTAAAAATTTTAGTTTATAATGTCGAAAATCTCCTAAACTATAAAATATATTCCATAATTAAGTTTTTAAAAATGGGATAAAAAATCAAAAAATAACAACAACTCTTTTTTTCATACGCCTGAGGTGTCCTACATTATAGTATTATGGATTCATACACTAAGCACTAAAAACTCAAGATTTAAAACTACAGCTCGGCTACATCTCCACTACACTACAGATTTATTTCCATTTTTATCAAATCCCCACTGTGTGTTGTTAATTTTTATGCCCAAATAAAAAGAACTAACACCAAAAGTGAAATGATTTATCTACCTGTATTTTTTAGACGAAATCAATGATATGGCCCACCGTTGTAATTTTTTGTTCGCAACTAAGCATATAAAGTAACTATTTGTGTAACATCCTTTAAACAAAATGTTCGACAATATTTTTGGTTTTTAAATGCTCAATTCATATTTTATGGTATGTTTTTTATGTTTTTGTTGCTGTTGTCCTTTCGAGTTCACTGCTGCTCTGTGGTGCATTATTGTTTATGATTGTGTTGGTTTACGAAATGACAATGTTATTGTCAACACTATTACAGCTCATAATTTTTCGCAGCGGTCAATATTTTTTATGAGACTTCAATTGGCCGCAAAACGCAGTCTGCATCTGCGTCCACACAATGTATTTTAATTTGCACCATGGTAAATGAAGGCACAAACAATTTTACAGAAAAAGCGGCATGGGAATTAATTTAAAATTAAGTGCAATAATTAAATTAAAATCATATTTAATATATGTCTGTGACCTTCAAAAAATATTTTAAAAGAAACAAAAAAAAAAAATAAATGTAAAACGAATATCAAGGTTCCATTGACACAAAGAAAATTTTTTACCAAAATATTCCGATTTATTTATTAAAAAATAGAACAAATTTACATCACTTGTGTAGAGTGTTATTGAAACAACCAAGGCGAATCCATAACAGGAGATTGCAGTGGCGAAAAAGCTCATCATATGCATGAAAGCGAAAATTCAAACTCCATATAAAAAAAATTATAAACAAATTTTTTCTACATGAAATTTGACAGCTGCAAAAGAGGCGAAAAAGCCTGAATTCGCCCGTGCAATCACCTAGTATCAATTCGCCTTGGAAACAACAATAACAAAATAAGTAAACGAAAAAAAAAACAGAAACGTTTGAAATAATCGAAAATTATTCATATGTTAATAAATATATCGTCTAACAAATTAAAATTGTAAGTATTTAGAATCGAAAGGCACCTCGAAGTCGTGCTTACCTATCGAAGTTTGGTTTGATACTAAATTAAAACTAAAAATAATGTTGGGCAAAACAAACAAAAGTTGCTTTCATTGGGCACGTTCATAACACGTAACTGTTCGGCAACGGTTGAGTATTTGTCTTAGAAACGGGTTGTTGACTAGTTGCGCTCAACTCAACAGTTGGGTATTTTTTGTATCATAAAATATTTTAGCTACCTAAAGTCAACTTGTTGTGCTCAGCTTAAATAGCTAATAGAAGAGAGTTATACCGTTTCTTATCCATAATTTTCAGCTAAAGTAATTAATTTAGTTAATTTATTTCCTTTGTTCCTCTTTAATTTTTTCAATTGTTTACATTTATCAGCTTTTTATTTTGCAGTATATTTCTCAAGCCGTTTCTAAGACGTAACTGTTGAGCTCAACAGTTGGCAACAGTTTCGTAGCAGTTGAGCTCAACAGTTACGTCTTATGAACGTGCCCATTGTTAACTAAAGGTTGGCTGAGGCAACAACAAATATAAGGAGACAAATATTAAAGAAAAACACTTTACATAAGAGGGCAGCTTTAGGAGGTGGTAGAATTCGTTCTCACCAACTGACGATATATGATTGAATAAAATTTCTCATATTCTATTATCTGAGTTTGATTGATTAAGTAGTTGAATGATGTTTACAACTAAACAATACCCAAAGTATATAGACGCTCAGAATACTGAAGAAGGGTGTAGCGATCCAGAAAATGTATTACATGTTCCCAATTTTACAATGGCAACGCTGAATGATGCACAAAGATGAAATAACCATCATATTGTTCAATTCTCCTTTCCAATTTAGTAGAACTTTTTGTTGTTAGTAGGTAGGATATACATATGTACATACATATATTGATTTCACCAAATGAGAGCATTACGCGAACAAATACAAATGCTTCGAAAATTTTCTGTCAACTTTCCGTTTGGTAGTACCCAGCTAAAAAGAAAAGTACACAAAATTTTTTACTATTACAAGGATGTTATAATATGTAGATGTTACGTATGTAGATAGCCAACTGAACTGTCAAAATCCTAAGTCTTTTGTCTAAAAACCTAACTACTAAACCTAAACAAGAGCGTAAGGCATAAAATAACTGTCAAAAATTCTCATCTACATACAAAATGTATGAAGCAAACCTAAATAGTTGGGTCAACTGGCAATTGGCAAATCTAATTTTGACAGAGCGTTAGATAATGAAGTTTGGTGCAAAAAAAATGTTATTGTTTTTTTTTTTGTAATACTGGTGCCATTTTAGCTATTTTCTGCTATCTAACGATTTATAAAGATCAATCTCCTAAACTTCATTTTGATCAAGTTTAAAATTTCTTAAGTTCAGTTTTTAAAGCTATACTAGTTGGTTCCTTAAGGGACTCTGTAGATATATGTATGTACATTGAACCTGCAGATATGGGAAGGCTACCTAAATAAATATGCAGTAATTGTGGGCTGTATATGCCTGCTTAAAGCAGGTCAGGAATTATGTGGGCTGCATATAGCCACTAATCAAACTACTGCTTATATAGATATACTGAGACGCAAGTATGGTTGGATTGGGCATACATTAAGGAAACCAACTAATGAAATACCTCGTGCCGTATTAGAATGGACCCCCTAGGGGACTAGAAAGTGTAGCCGACCCAAGACTAACTGGAGAAGGACCGTACTGAATGAATCGACCAAATCGAGCAATAGCAAGAAATAGAGAATCCTGGAAGCATTTTGTTAATAATATACATTTGTGAATAGACTAAGTTTTTAAAATATTAATTTTTAAAACATGTCAATATCTATATATATATAGCCCTAGCAGCAGAATCAAATCCAGCTGAACATGTTATTATATTGTCATCAGGTTATGCCGAATACCAAATTTCCGCCCACGAGAACTGATTTAAATTTAGTTGCAAAGTTTTACTTAAAACATATGTACAAATTTTTCCTTTTCTTTAAGTAAACATTGCAAGTTAAACAAATTATCTAATAAAATACAGCAATTAGTTCGCAATGCACTAAGTAATATAAAAAAAAGTTTTTCTTTTTTAGAAATTATTACTAATTTTAAAGTGCGCCAACAGAGTTTTATACGATGCTGTTCTAACAGTTTTACCTGTATTTTTATACCATGGTATAAGTACTCAAATTTGTAAAGAGTTTGTTTTTAAAAAAAATTTACTCATATTTTGTAAAAAAAAGATTATTTTTGTACATTGTATTAAGATGTTAAAATTAAATAATTCTCTTGCTTTTAAATAAAAATATGAATTTTGTATTTTTGCTGATATATTTATGTGCGAAAAACGTTAGATTGAATACTTGTTTTAAATATTTTGTATTAAAAATTTTCTTCTCCAAGCTAAAAGATTAAAAATACAATATTGTTTAGAAATAAATTTCACCAAAGAAATGTCAACGAAATTTATTTTAGAGTCAAGACTCTTAAAATACATTAAATGTTTAATAAATTTATAGTGCAAAAATTCAAAATGATGTACATACTTGGAAAGTGCAATGATATATCGCATAATATTGTCTTAAAGGGAGTAAAGTTTTTTCCTTCAACTAAAGCAAATATCAATATTCAGGCAATTGTTTGGTAATGGAATTTATTACGTTAAATTTTTTTTACAGTTTTAAAATATTTTAATTTCTGTGTGGATACAATTACTGTCGATATTTTATAAGGTAGCTCAGAATAAATTTAACTTTAACCTAACTTAACTAACTCATAATCTAACTCAGATATGATGCAAAGCTGAGCTATAATAATTTACTTTTAAATTTTTGACTTTTCCTTTGTTTTTGAATCAGGACTGAAACAAAATCTGAAAAATTTTAAAATTGTCTGGCAAAAGCTACCTGCATATTGCAAAAAATAGAAGTTGTAAAGAGTCTAAAAAGTGAGTATTATGACGCATGATAATTCATGCAAAAAAACCGACTTCAAAACAGATAGTTGGATACCAGTTCTAAACTTAAAATGTAAGAAGTAATCTGTAAGAACTATATATGTATATAACGGGCATAGTACTATACATTCTGTGAAAATATCAAATGCCTGTTTCAAGGACAGGGCAACATGAATCAAATAACATTACCTATTGGGACACCTTTTAATTTACAATTTTAAATTAAAGACCTGTTATTATAGAAGACTTGGCCACAAAGATATTTTGGAAATTTCACCTGTCTGTCTATAACGGTTCAAAAGTTTGGCAATATACAGCAAATTACAGAACTATTACACCCTTTAATTCGTAATTCTAAATATTTTTACTTGTTACCAGACAAAGTAGTGAACCTTTTTCTAATTTGCAAGTGTTTGTCTATAACGTTTCAAAAGAGAGGGCCATATAGGTCAAATTACATCAATTATGGGGACACCCTTCAAATTCTAAATTCAAATTATCTAACTGTTATAGCGGACTTACAGGTTCCTTGTAAATTTCAGCTGTCTGTCTATAACGGTTCAAAAGTTTGGCCACATACATAAAATTACATTAACTATTGGGACACCCTTTCATTTCCAAGTCCAAATTTTATACTTTTTGTAGGTTCAAAACTGTTCAAAAGTATGGCCATATACATCACATTAAATGAACTATAGGAGCACCTTTTAATTTATAATTTTGAATATTTATACTTTTTATTACAACGGTCATAATAATCGACATTCTGTCAAACTATCAAGGTTTGGTCTTTAACGGTTCAAAAGATAGGCCCATAAAGGTCAAATTACGTCACCTATGGGGATACCCTTTAAATCTTAAATTTATTTTGTTATTACTTTTTATTGGTGGGAGCTATAGTGATAAGCAACTTTTTAAATTGGTGCCATTTACGGTTCTTAATACACGAGAAAAACATGTATGTTGTGTGGGGACACCTTTTAATTTTTAAAATAGTCAACTGTTTTTAAAACAGGACCAATCTGTAAGCATCTATGCTTTCGATGCAGCCATTCTTTAACCTAAGATTGTTTCACTGGGCCCAAAATAACTTCGCCAGTAGACTTTTTGGTAAAATCTCACTTCGATTCGGTCTCCTGTCTTTCTTTTTAGCCGCTATAAGTTTTGTCAATATGGGTTCACTCTTCTGCGCGGGGACATTCTTCACTAAATTCAATATGTTTGAGCCGAAGATCAATAACACATTATTTTCTCTCCGCCCTTGTGCAATGTTTACATTCCAGATTAAATGGCCGCCTAGAAAGGGCGTTTTTATTAGATCATGTAGGCTCCTAGCAACACTGACAAAATTTGACACAAATCGTCTTTAGTACATGCAAAGGAATAAGAAACTTCGTAACTCGTGAAGATTTTGTGAACGAGGGCAGTCCTCTACTGCCCATATTTTATCTTCATCAGTTGATATGCCATTTGCTGTTACGCGATGCCCCAAATATTTGACTTCCTTCTGAAACAATGTGCATTACTTAACACTGACCTTCAATCCTGCCGCTGATATACGCTTAAAGACTTTTTCCATATTTCTAGGTGTTCATCAAAGGTCTTTCCCATGACAATTATGTCATCCAGATACACCAGGAATGTCTTCCAATTAAGCCTTTTAATACATGTTCCATTAAACGCTCGAAGGTAACTGGACTGTTGCAGAGACCAAATGGTATCAATCGATGGCAAATGACTATCGAGAGCACTGAAAGCAGTTTCCTCTTTATCTTTGCAGCAAACTTGACCTGCCAATAACCTCTCTGTAAGTCTAGCGTTGAAAACCACTTTGTTCCTGCTAGCGTGTCTTAATTGTCTTCGATTCTTGTTAGCGGATAATTGTTCTTTTTGGTGACGACGTTATGCTTTCTGTAGTCAACACAGAATCTTGGTCTCTCTTATTTACTAAAACTAATGGTGAGCTCCAAGGACTTGAAGATGGCTCGATAATTCTGTCTCGCTCGATTTCGTTGACTAGCTGCTTTTCTTCGTTCGGTTTTGCTAGAGGAATGCTACTGGGGGAGTCGGTTCGCCAATATTTATTTCATGTTTTACTATTGCCGTTTTACCTTGGCTTTTATTTTTTAGGGCAAAAACAGAGGCATATTTTCGTAGCAGCGGTTTTTCTTTGTTTCTGTCAGGTGGCTCTAATTTTGCTAGTAATTTCTCCACGTGTTCTGCTAGTATTTCGCGCTCTTTGGTTGACATTTTTGCAGGCTCCGGGTTTCTCTCGCAATTAATTATGGCCTCTGCTGGCGCACATTGAGCTAACTCTGAGTTTCTACCAATTACTTTTTCACTGTTGGATAAATTTAGGTATTTTTCCATTTTTTCAGGTGTTCACGAGGGCTTTTGTTATTATCTCACTCTTAATTCGTGCTGGTTCTACCACCCACAATCGGTTGTCCTTACAATCTTCCTCTAAAGCACTTTGCTTTTGCCTTGCTTTGACGCTAGAACTTGTTTCAGTGCTTCTTTCATGTCCTCTACTATGTTGGCACCAACGGTAGCCACTTCCACTTTTCGCACTTTTTATGAAATGACTTTTGCTGTCTCTTGAGGCAGACCGTATTGGGGTGCTATAGCATAAGTGTTGCACGTTGACTACTAAGCAATGGTCACGAGATCAATACTCAGCCGTGGCGCAAACTACTCTCTGTTACCAGCACGTGTTTTTTTATATGAAGTAAAACTTATTTTTAATTTTTTTATTATTTTTTTTTTTATATGTAGTGTGACTTTTGTTAAGACATGTTAATGTCTAATGGGGACGGGTGGTTAGTGTTGATCAATTTTTGTATCAATCCTTGTATCGTTATCAGCCAGTTTTGTTTTCTAAGCATTCTTTTTGTTGTACCAACGTATCCTTATTACACATTTCTCATTCATCAAGTTATTTCATAAAAAAAGTTATCTACATATTTTATGCTTGTCAAATTTTGTTGGTTTTTGTTTAAAAGGGTTTCTTAGTGTTTTGTTTGATTTACTTAAGTATGTATGCGTAAATATTTTTATTCTCATCATTTACCATACATATGTTTTAATGTATTTTACATTTGGACAGAAAATGGGTAGACAGACTAGATTTGTATACAAAGTAATGCAATACACACTATACCTCTTCAACCCCTTGCCCACAAATATCTTCTGTCTGCTCTGTTTCTGTCCAATTGTAAAAGGGGTGTTAGTTTTGAAACATATGGTACACTGTAAAAAGCCTTGTTCGGTTTTTACTTTGTAAGCATTTGTTATTCAATTTCCGATATATGTACATCATATTTATGTATATCGGAAAACTGCTTTTTGAAAATATGTATATTTCGTCTTTTTGTGAGGTTGTTATTTCTAAATTATCCGTCGCTAATATTTAGAACTTCGTTTTAATAATTTATAGCCGTAATTATTTTTCGTCGGTTGGGTTAAATGATAATTAATTAGTCTTCCAGATGCGGGTTTCTTAGCGAACCAATTGATAATTAATTTGTTATTTTCTTTTATAATTTTCATATATAGGTATGGTATTTCATAAAAAAATAATTTTATTGTCAAGAATTTCTTGGAGGAAGCGACTCACTTCTTATATTTTTTCTAAAGCCCCTTTGATCACCTATGAATAAAAGACATTACTGCCCTTACTGTTATATGTCGAAAGTGTTTCCAAAGATTTTATTATTTAAAATAAATGGCACAAAGGTTTGAATTTGAGTAGCAGCAATATTTTATAGAAAAAAATTCATATTCATCTGACGCCTTTTAAAAATTGAATATTACCTCATGTTACCTAAGAATATATTTTATAGTCATACATAACCAATAAAATCCGCAAAAGTCGGTGGAAATTTTAACTCCATAACGCACACTGGTTTGTTTTATTTTGGAAGTAATTTCACAACACCAAAGCAAAATGATTTTTAAGTGGACTTGCAAATGCTCGCTCCTCTAGGGAGACGGCGGCTTACTAGTAAAGCTAAAATTCGGTTACTTCGGGCGTACATTTTTTGAAATATCACCGAAAATTAATAATTAAAATGTTAAGAAATTTTTAATTAATATAGTCCTCGAAAATATCTACCAAAATTATGATTAATTATCCGCGTTATCTTTTTTATTTTGAGAGAAAACGGATTAAGATATCCTTACAAAAAAACTAATATAGATAGGATATCGGGAAAATGTGTTCCAAAAAATTGTGCTTTTTTAAATAAAAATGTTTAAATTTTTTTAAAGGAGTAAGGTTTTTTTGTTTTTAGTAATATATCATACATTTTATTTCAAAATTGGCTATGATTGGATAGGGTAGCAGGCAAGAAGAGTTTATTTATGACGCAGTTTTTACTTTATTAGAATGGACTGTAGATTTTCTTTAAAATAGTTCAAAATACCGAAGCATATTTAATTTACAAGGCACACCGCCATCTTTTATTGGAAACCCTTAAAAAACGGTATTTTTACATTTTCCAATTGCGCAGCGTGTAACTTTATATTTTAATTAAAAATTCGATAGAAGTGTAGCCATTATATTACGATTAATACTATGTAAATGTAAAAAATAGTTTTACTAGTTTTTAAATTCTATTAAATAAATTTTTAATTTAATTATTTTTAATTTCAAGCATTTGGTAGTTAATTATTTTTATTTTCGATATTACGATTAAAAAAGAATTAAAAAGTTTTTTTTTTTTAACCAACATATTTCAAAAACAATTTTTGTCATAAACTTATAAAAAATTTTATTCACAAGTATAAAAAATTATTAGATTATTTCTTATTTACTAAATCTGAGCTACATTATCTGTGTCTGCCTTAAAATTAATTTTTTCCTGATAATTAATTTTTTCAAAATAAAATTAAATAAATTTTAATAAAATTTAACCATGAACAATTAAAATGTTATTTTGTAATTTTGCTTAAGTAAACTGCGGCTAAAGTGTTTCACACGTACGTAAGCAGACTTTTTATCGGCAGATAGTTTGGAATGCTTCTTGATCAGTATGTAGAGGAATGTATATGCGCACACTCCAACGATTCAGTATCGGCGATAAAAAAGTTTGATGGGCTTCCTGACTCCATTCAAACTATTCTCTCGCCCAACTCGATTAAACTATCGGCCCACAAAAAGTATGCAGTCTGCATGAGCGCACAAGATCGAGAGTGAAATGCTTCTTACGATCTACGTTGCAATTTTATGCATTTTTTCTGGCTATATAAAGCCTATTTTATTTATTTTTAGCGGAATCGTTTTAATTTAGCCATAAACCTTTTTAGTTTTTTAAATCATTTTATCTCTATTTATATTTTAGCCTTTTTTAAATAGCAAAAAGATGTTTATTTGTAGAAAGTGCTGTCAAGAACATTTCAAGTATATACATATAGAATGACAACAGTGACGCTTATTTTATAAATCTTAAACCAGTGTTGAAATGAAGTTCAAATAATAAACTAATTTTTGAAAAACAATTACCAGATTCCATAAAGTATTTTCTGTCCCCTTTTCAATGATTCAAACACATGCTCGATTCGGCGAAGTAAATCTGGACAAAAATCTGTAGAAATAAATCAGTCAAATGCGAGTCTGACGCACAAACGTAGGGTTCGTACTATGTTCAGTACAACTTTAAAAATACAAATTGTTAATTTTTTTAAGTCTTATTGGGTACCAGTTAATTTAGAATTATTTTTTATACTAGAGCATAGTACTAAATACCCTGTGTAAATAATATTTACTAAATATCCTCAAAGGAAACCCTCCTAGGAAACACCCTTTTATTTTTATTACAGTTGAAATTGTAAAATATAATCTGTGTAAATTTTAAGTGTCAGCCTATTATTGTTCAAATATAAGCACCTTCTATGATGAAGCTTAACTACTACTGTTGAAAAAATAGGGCAATATTCGTGAAAAAATGTCACTGTCAAAACACCCTTTTATTTTTATTAATTATCATAGCGGTCGTGGCGACATATATTCTGTACAAATTTTAAGAGTCTGGCTAATACGACTCAAAAAATAAGGCTATATATGTACGTGCAAATCATGACTTTTAATTTAATTTTGTATACTTGTTATAAAGCGAACACAGTTTTAAATACTGTCTGCAAATTTTAAATGGGTGCCTCCTACACCTCAAGAAATAAAGACATAAACGCATATAACACTTTCGGAACGCCCTATAAGTTTTGATATTTGTTGCTATAGCGGCCACAATATACACCTTCTCTGAAAATTTAAAAAGTCTAGCTATAATGGTTCAAAACTTAGGTTATATACATGCAAATCACGTCACTATCGGAACACCCTTTAATTTTTAGGTTTTTTTTATACTTTGTAAATTTTAAGTGCATGCCCCTTACACTTTTAATATAATTTAATATATTTTTTTTTGATAATTTTATAGTCTACAATTGAAAACTTTTTGAACTCTTCTTATTTGATGGCAGACCGTCATAATTTTTTGATATCTTTCGTTATTTTACGCCAAGTTAACACAATGAACCAAAATAGATAAATTTTAAATAAAATTTTAAAATAAATAATTTTAAACGGGTTTTCACACTATAATACAATCATTAATAGTTTTAGGGAAAATGAAACCCTGACATGATAAGTTTTTATTTATTTTTTTAATTTGAAACAGTGATTAAATCAGAGTTTTTTATTCAAAGGTATTAATACTTGTATTTTTGTGAAATGCCCTTAAGTAACACTGTTCACAATCTACTTTACATAGTCGACATCATATTTTTCTAGCACTGCGACTTGAAGAACCTGAACAATTTCATGTGCGCACAATAAAACAACTCATGTTGAAACTATCAAAATCGAAAAATGTTGATTGATTACAATGCAAAACGACTCTAGAAGACCATCTTTATCGATGTTCTTATTCAAACAGCATTGTTAGAACATTTCTTCTCACATCGATGTCTACCATCAAATGTTATTTTCAGTTTGAAAGTTTGAATTTGAAGCAACGCCATCTGTTGATCAAGCGCGCTTTGTTATAAACATTCAAACAACATTGACGACAAACAGAAAATTATGTTTAGACGGAACAGGCACAACGAAACGTAATTTCCACAACAAAAAAGAAAAAAAAAATGTGTTCCATATTCTGCCGACATTTGGTTCATGTGCAAACAAAAATTGGCTCGTAAAGACGGTTTGTAATGAAAGTTAGAAAATATTTAATATAAAATACTTGAAATTTTTCTTGGTATTAAATATTTTTTTTATGTAAAGAGTAGCATCGCAACTAAACAATAACAAATAAAAGTTTAATTTCTCTCAAGTACGCCAAATGATTCCAAAGATTCTTTAATGAATGTTCTTAAGTCGCAAAAGTTGTGACATACAGGTATTTCAACCTAATCTAAGGGGTCACCAAAGTGCCATTAAGCTCAACAAAATATGGTAACGTTTAGTATGCGTTTGAATTATGTTCACATGTTCGACAAAAGAAATGTTATTTAATTTTAATCAAATACGGACTGCAGAAAGTAAGGTTTTTAAGTAAATAATAAGTTAATTTAAAAAAGATATGGAAAAATGTACATGTGTATAAACATCGAAAAGTTTATAGAAAGGACGCGAAAGAAAAAATAATAAAAAATTGTTTCTACTAAGTATTTTAAATTTATTTAAAATGCTTAATAAACTAATTACTGTGGTCAAAACAAAAATCTTGACATATAATAAAACTGTAACAGGAACATTTCTGTACACGAAATATTTTTTTAAAATGTTGTTGCTGACGCAGTAAGTAATCAAAATGGAATAAAAAACAGCAATTTTTGGAATCTTTTAGTCTGTCTGTGTTTGCATCACGTAAAAACTACTGGATGAATTTTATTAACATTTTTGAGAGGTACCATCTTGGTTCAAATATAGAATACCCTTTTCCCGAAAAATATCTCATTTTCAAAAAAAAAAAAAAAAAACAGCTAAATAGTAGCGAAAGAACGCAATTTAATCGATTTACAGTTTCTGAAAACTTGACAGCACTTTTTATTTTTGTCAGAGGAAAATTGTAAACACTATCTACAGAAGACTAAAATAAGTTTAAAATAAAACCCCTTAAATAGACCTGCAAATAGGCAATATTCTGCAACTTAGTTCGGGAAAATATTAAGTCTTATTTCGGGTATACAAGCCAACCTAGAAGAATTTTAATTAACCCAAGGACGAGTATACTCGTATACTAAGTAATTTCAATATTAAAATTAAGAAAAACTATTCATATTTCCAAATACAGTAGACGCTCGTAAATTAGAACCGCTTGGTTTTTGAGGCAATTCTAATTTCTGGACTTTTTTTATTCATATAAAAAATAAAAATTAAAAAATAGAGAAAATTTACTTTATTTGAGGGATAGACTGCACAATGGCCAAATTTACAACTAATCTTTTTTTGGATATTCAGCGCTGTGCTAAGATTTCTTGCTTGCCTCCTGATATGTGTTGAAAACAGCATTTAATATTTAATAATAGGAACTAAAACAAACATTTATGTTTTGGTGATTCCCCTTCTTAGTTTTACTTTGTTCAAACAGAATGAAAATTAATTGAGATTTCTTGTGTTCAAATAACAAAAAAAAACATGCTCAGAAATTAGAATTTTAAATTCGAATTTCAGAGCGTTTAATGTATTGCAAACACTGATTCTAATTTCTGGACGTTCGAATTACTGAAAGCTCTAATTTGTGAGCGTCGACTGTAATATGAAAAATTTTTATTTATATAATTTTACTTGCTGCATTTTTGAATAAAAAAGTACAAATAAAGAGGTCACATGAAGATAATGTAAAACAACGAACCCTGTTTTTAAAGGTTAACAAAATATATGGGAAAACACAAACAATTGTCATTCCATCTTCTGAAAATTTGGGAATATACGTACGTGGTAATCAAAGGGCAATTTTTTTGTCCGATTAAATTACCTTCTCTATTTCAGGGAATAAATAATATTTCTTTCTAAGTAATATATTACATATTTAGTTATATACGTAATAAATACTTTTTTCCCGCTGGGTATTTTCTGGTTACAAAAGGGATGTACATATGTACATACATACATACATATGTTAAATTTTGGTTCAAAGAAATGTTGAAGTTCATACTGGCAACAACACACAATCTCTTCTTCTTCTGGATTGTTGCTCTGTATGGCAATGTTGATGCCAAATGGTAAAAAGCTGCCGTAAACACTTGGTTCTCATTTGCAGTTTTTGGTCACGTCCAGAAAGGATGGTTATGTTGTAAACAATGTTTTAATTGTATTTTATTTTAGATTTTCCTATTGTTGTATTTTTTTTTTCGATGTAAATATGTAGGTTTTTTGGTCATTTATTTTCATTTAGTTGTTCACGTATTCTTTTGTTGTAAAGCGTGATCCATTTCGAGGTTCCCTACTTTTTTAAAGAAAAAAAAAAACAGAAAATTCAAATTTATTGGAGAATGTTTATTATCATTTCAAAGAACATTCTTTGGCATTTATTTCTATCAAATGTTGGCCGTTGCTACGTCGCAGATGGTCCATCCGTTGCGTCCAATCTTCGATTACTCATTCGAGCATTTCGACTGGTAACTGGCGAATGACACGCGTGATGTTTTCCTCCAAGGCCTGAATCGAAGCGGGTGTCCGCAAAAACTTTAGACTTTACATATCCCCGCAGGAAAAAGTCTAACGATGTGATCACACGATCTTGGTGGCCAATCGACCAGCCCAAAACGTGAAATTATGTGCTCACCGAAATATTCTCTCAATAAATACATTGATTGATGTGATGGGTCGGAAGTGGCGCCGTCTTACTGAAACCAAATGTCGCCAAGATCATGAGCTTCAAACTCAATCATCAAATAGTCGGTTATCGTGGCACGATAACGGTCGTCATTGACGGTTACGTTCGCACCGGCATTATTTTTAAAGAAATATGGACCGATGATTCCACCGGCCCACAAACCGTTGTTTTTTCTGGATGAAGTGGCAGCTCTTGAATCTCTTCAGGTTGCTCTTCGTCCCAAATGCGGCAATTTTGTTTGTTTACATACCCATTGAACCAGAAATGGGCCTCACCGCTAAACAAAATTTGGCTCGAAAACGTTGGATCTCCTTGGAACTTTTTAAGAGCCCATAGAGCGAAGCGATGTCGCTTGGGAAGGTCGAGCGCCTTCAGTTGTTGCACAAGCTGTATTTTGTATGCTTTCAATTTAAGATATCGGCGTCAAATGCGCCAAGTCGTTCCGAGTCAGTCCGAGTTGCTGCGAACGGCGCCGAATCCACTCTCCACGGTCTTCGGTACACTCTCAGCTACGGCCGTTATATTTACTTCACATCGTGCTGAACGCGGTCTATTCGGTCGAATATTATCCAATAATAAATTCTGGGTCTCAAAATGAGTGATGGTGTTGCGAATAGTACGCTCAGTAGGCCGACTATGTTAACCATAAGTTGATCGAAGTGCACGAAACACATTCGTCACAGAACGCGAATTTTCGTAATAAAGCTGAACGATTTGAAAACGTTGTTCAGGCGTAAGTCTTTCCATTATGAAATGCAAAACAATACTAAACTAAAATAACATGACAGCATTACACGACTCATAAGTGATCTGTCAAAAAAAGACTATTGAAAAAAGTATCTCTACTTGAATCACCCATAACATTTTTTTCTCGTTACGTTTACAAATTATCTATGTACTTATGTATGTACATAGGTATGTTTGTATGTATGTACATACATAATTAAAGTTAACAAATAATACAATATGCACCTGAGCAGTTAACAATACGAATGCATGTGGTCAACCACAAGAAGCCGTTACTCGATACGTTAGTCGAGGCAAACCATTAGCGAATGTGAAAGTGAGAATCAAACTTCTCGTGGTTAAATAAACAGAAAACGGGCCTGTTGGAATGCAACAAAGTCATCTCTAGCAAAATGCTTCAAACGGGTAATTTGTTTAAAATAGGAAAAGAAATTGGAATATTTTGACATCTAGCCTTACTAAACCAATCAAAGCACATTTTGTCTATTTGAGCGCCACCCGCTCTAACAAACATTGCCTTTATTTTTCTTGATTTCTGCGGCCTGTGTTTTGCTCATATTGAATTTTAAAACATAAAAGAAATATAATAATTTCACGCATCGAATTTCTTTTTTTCAAACTCTTTTATAATTCTCATTTTTTTCTTTATTGATAAACTATTTTTTCTGTAACTCAAAGGTACAGTAAACATCAAATTTCTATGTTGATTATGATTATCTGCATCAGAACATACATCAGAATATTTATTGCAACTGTGTGTGTTCATTATAATTGTGCGTAATTATTTGACAGTTCATTTCATGAAATTGTTTTGATGAGATCTCTCATGATAAATTTCACGGCACTGCAATTGAGGTCTGAATTTGGCGTTCATTAAGAGATATATTTCAGATCTCATCCCAGGTGTAGACGCTATGTTAACAGATGATTATCATTAACTATACAAATTCAGAGATTCAGAGTTGATTAAAAGAAGAACCTCTATTTAATTACCACTCTTGTTGCCGAGTTTCTTATTAGAGATATTTTGAACAATACTTTTTTTAATTTAGTGTCTGCATCCGGTTATTAGAGTGTCTAATGAATATGTTGGATATACAAAGCTTGGCCGGTTATTAAAGGTGTCTGGTTACGAGATGTTTCACTGTAATTTTTATGTACGAAATAGGGGGTAGATCCAAATGTCAAACACTATATAAAACTTTGTTATTCAAAATGTCATCACATCACCCTAAGTGCATTTGCCTTGGTCAGTATGTATGATGGACATAAGCAAAAGCGCTCAGTAACTGAGCTAAAAGAGCTCAGTACGAAGAGCGAATAGTTCAATTAAACTATCTAGTTCGTTCACGAATTACACAACTGTAGTAATCCTCACCAAAATTATACAGCAAATGATGTTTGATTCAGGCCTTTATCAGTATTGTCTATACATCTACCATGCGGGTCCATAGTATCAAATGAAATAAAAAAATTTTTTTTTTTGTTAATTCTTAAAGAAGTACTAGAGTTCATTTTTACGTACGCATTTGCCGTTTGCGTTTCAGAAACATATGTTTAAACAGTTCACGATTCGTTAAACACTGCCTGCAATATCATACATTAAATTTTTACATTTCTTGCATCAAATTGCTCATAGAGCTCATAAAACCACTTATCGACTGCACTAATGTCTCAATGGTTAGTTCAAGGTAACTCTAGTTAACGAAAGGTGTTTAATCTTTAGGTTTCGGGTTGGAAATTGGTTTCGAATTTTTTGTCGGTGGAGCATTCTGCTATGGAGAATGAATGGTTTTTAACAAATCAGCATATGCAACATATTGCACATTTGTTCGATATTGTGGTTGCTTGGAAGGAGTATTGAATTTTTTAGAATACTTCTGTAGCAGCCAACACCCTCTGCAGTATTCTGTGTATTTTCCGGCGTAATTACTACATTTTTACGTTCGTGACGTTCATTGATCAGAGCACTGTAGGTATGTACACAACGCATACCTATGGCAGTTTAGACACTGAACGGGTCCTGGGACTTTATGTGATTCCTCTAAGCTAACTTTGCGTTCCAACGCATATTTTATGTTGAAAATAGAGTACGTTTCGTTCTTTTTTAATCTGACATCTCCAGGATCCAATTAAACTCTTATTAACTCTGTTGTAGGCAAGAGTGGCAATTATAACCGAGAACGATAGACTGGAGTAGCATTTAAACAAAATTTGTTTCCAGTTTTTATGTTTTTTACGATATACATACATATGTATTTCTTTGATCTCAACTACATTTTTATTACTTTAATTTGATTGACTTATGGTTATTGTTTTTGTCAATTTATGACTATAGCAATAATTCTGTTGTAAAAAAAAAACAAAGGCACAAAACTTTGTTGTGTTATATTTAAAACATTTTTTATTTATCAAAAATCATGTCCGCATTTTTCAACGAATAATCAAAAACTAAAAATTAATGATTAATTAAATATAATGGTAAATTATTTTTCAGTTTATCTCATACATTGGCTTTAAGGTATCTTTTTACACCGTAATGGGCATATAGTTAAAACAAATTTCTGAGTGTGTATATGTCACATCCTGAACAAACAGATTTAGATAAAAAATTTAAAGGATACTCCCATAGAAAGATTTTGTCGGATAGAAGGCTTTAACTTTTATGCGTAATAAGCAGACACTTGAAAATAACAAAAAGTGATCTATATCTTATTTTTGGGAAAGCTATGCCCACATATTGCTCACATTTAATATTTTACTTTAAATTTTTTTCCCGCGTATCTGTTTTTAATCTGTCTGTTTTCTTGTTTGCAAGAATTATGCTTCTTATATTGCACTAAAAACATACGTATTACCAGTATAAAACGATTTTTGTAGGACTAATAATTGATATATTATATTCTGTTTATACCTTTTTAACTTGTTTTGAGAACGAAAATAAGTGTTGTATGGTACCTTCAATGTCAAGTTAAATATTAAAAGGTGGTATGTGGTGGTGTGTGATTTCGACTTGTATTAAATTGCAAACCGTAAGAGTACAACAAATAAGAAAATAACTAAAATTCGTATCTTTACACAAATATTGTAATTTAATGAAAAATACAGGATTCACAAAAAATCCTAAAAAATAAATTTTTGCTAAAAGTATGAAAAATGAAACGTTAGTAACAGACTAACCTAAACAGGCGTGCAAGGAGTAACGCTGTCTAGTTCCTAACTTTGAACAAACCTAAATAAGAGCGCAACGCTCTGTAATGAAAAGTAATGTTAACTTGTTTAATTTAATATAATCTAATTAATTTACAAGCTAAATTGCTAGATAAAGCAGGAAGTAGCTAAAATGACATCACTCTTACAAAAAAACAACAGTTTGTTTGCGTTAGGTAGTCAAGTTTACCTAACGCTCTTTCAAAATTGGATTTTTTCAATTTGCTTTATACATTTTATGTGTACATAAAAATATATGGCAGTTTCTTTACGCTCAACGCCCTTCTTTAGGTTTGTCTGTTGGCACTATTCAGAAACCTTGAGAGGCAGCCTTAAAAATTCGTCAAAAAAATCGGAGAGCTGAAAATGTAGTTTTTGAACTATTTTTTGTTTTTATTTTTGTGAAAAACAATCAAACGAAAATACAAGAAGTACCGTTTAAATCTAGTTTAGAATAGGAATAGAAATTTAAATTTTTTTTTAATTACATCATATTCATATATGTATGTACATACATACATAATATAAACAAGTAAAAGTGCTATTCGAATCTTCTATACTCTTCACCACTGTGATTTTATTTATACAGACATGTACAGCATTATCCATATTGTTGACTCTTTACATAATTTAAAATAAGTCATATGAGAAAAAACTCATTATTCATATTTTAAAGAAATAGAAGACAGCGGCGACGCAGCTAAATGAAAACAAATTCCGTTGGCTACAATTGTCGCCATGTTATCAGCTACTTAATGATATTGAAGCCGACAGCTACATCGGAAACTCTGACATTGTTGTAGAAATACTTATTTTGCTTTTATAAAATTACATAAATTTTTTAAAAAATTATAAATATTTCCTTCAAAACTTTTTGTTTATATGTATATGAATTTGTAATTTGGAATTTTCTGACATTTTCTTTTGTAGAATAAAATAGAAATTAGGCTAAGTTTACTAAAGCCACAACGGTGGTAGCGTAGCCATGTAACTATCTATACTGGCGTTAAAATAATCGTTTACCTTTAAACGTGTGTATTTTATGTTTGACAGTTTGTAGTCGGTATCTTGATGTTTACTATGTGTTAAATGCATCTAAGTTTTAAAACAGAAATCTCATCTATTTATTCAAACGCATTTAAAATAATATGTTACTCTATATACATATATACATATATATATTTTTAATTTTAAAATATATTATGTTACAGTCATAATTTTCATCTTCACAGAAATATTGAAATTTTGTTTTTAATTTTTCAAAAATTGTTCGTAAAAATTTTTTGTAAAAAATAAAAATTTTTTGTAAAAAATTTTTTTGTAAATTTTTGTCAAATTTTATTCGAACATTTTTTGGAAAATTTTTTAAAAAATTTTTTTCGAAAAATTTTCTGTAGAAATATCGTTTTGAAAATGGTTTGTAAAGTTTTTTGTAAATGTTTAAAATGTTAAAAATTAAAATTTTTTTTTAAATTTTTTAAATTTTTTTCCAGTGGGTACCCTGTGGATCAATTGGCTACCTATATGTGTATTGCTTTCTATAAAGGTCTTTAATACAAATCAAAGCAGAAAAACCCTACCAACCTAAAAACAAACAAAAGTCGCCCCTCGCTGGGGTTTATTGTTGACCCCCCGAGATCTGTATGCACTCCTTGCGATCTACCTGTCGCGGTCTAATATTTATTTGACAAAAAAAGCGAAAGAGAATCATTAAGTCGAAAAAAATTTAAAAAAACGTGAAAAAATATAGGTGGGCGTGGTTTTTGCCCGCAGCCTCCAAAGTAATGATCCGATGTTGCTGAATTGCAATACGAAAATTTTTGAAACGATGCCTGACAGTATGGTGTGCTTAAATTTTTTGTATTTCCTCTGGTGCTTTGGTAAATTACATTTCAACCCGAACACGGACAGACGGACATCGCTTAATCAACTTCTCTATGTATAAGGATCCAGAATATATATACTTTATTGGGTCGGAAATGAATATTGTAGAAATTACACACGGAATGACAAACTTATATACAGTGAAGTTCCAAAAGATGTTTGAAAAAATGGAGTTGATGTTTTAAGCTGGCCTGCTCAGTTGGCAGTCTTAAATCCATTGAGAACTTGTGGCGAATAGTTAATTAGCTCTTAAGGGAAAACAAGCAACAAATAAAGATCACTTGTGGGCATTAGTAAAAGAAGCATGGAGTAGTATTCTGATTGAGGCATGCCAAAAACTTTTTGACCCTATGCCAAAACTGTGCTTAGCCATTATCAAAAATAAATTATATTCCACTAAGTACTGAAGTAATAAAGGTTATTAAAGTACATATATTATTTTATTCATCTTTTGGAGTTTTGTGTTTTTTAGATAATTGAAGTGGATGGCTCTATTTTTTTTTTTCATACCTAAAATCTTGAATTTTGAATGTTTTTACGTATATATTTCATTTTAAGTTTCTTATCAAAACAGGTCTATAGTATTTTAGTTTGACACTGTATACCCTTTCCACCTGTGGTGAAGGGTATAAAAACTATATTTATTATACATGAACGCAAATATGTATTTTTTTAAATTTTACAATTAACATTTTTATTCAGTCAGGTTTTCTTTACAATATAATAACAATTTTATAAATAATACCTTTAATGGAGTCATTTTCAAAAGAATTTCGAATTTAAGTTTAACATAACAGACGAATAGAGCAATGGTGTAATATTTAGAAAAACATTTGGCGAAAAAAAGATCTGGTAATTTTATTTCGTTAGTTGCAAGGTAGGTTGAAATTAATAGGTATTGGTGTCCGTACAACAAATACAACAATACAAGAACAACATCGTATTTTATTGATGTGTTTTAGTTCAAAATGTAAAAAAAACAGAAGAAAATTGAAATTTGAAAATTTTTGAAAATCGTATCTAAAACTTCAAACTGACGAAATTGTTAAAATTTAATATCAAAAAGGAAACTATTATTTTAATTCATAGGGTTACAGGATCTTAATATTTTAAAACACGTTTAAAGTCGAATCTTATTATACTTTGGCTAGAGAACTTCATGCATAAACTAAGACAATAAGTCATTATCTCAATTTCTTCACAATCGTTAAGTTTTGTTTTTGAAATGATTTTCTAGTATATATTCATTCTTAATTATTATGCAAACATTTTTTTGGTTTTAATTTTATTCTGTCACTTTTATGCAAATTATTCATAAAATTTCGATTCATAAAACTGCTAATGACTTTGACAGTCATGATTTATACCATTAATAATAATATGTTTTGAAGTGTGAGCAGTACATTCAAGACTGGAGAGCTAGGCAAAACAACATTTTTAAACAATCACATAATTTTAAAAAGGACATGACTTTAATTGCCACAATTTTCTAATGTTGTTAAATTAATGTTTCTACTGAAGAGGAAAATTTGAACTATTTGCATAAGGAACACAATACCAAGGACTACTTTCAGCAAGACCAACAACTGTATTTTATTGGCATTCTATAAAATTGTCACTTTGAGCAAACGTACACCATGAAATTTTTCATGAAACTGGTTGCATGCAATATTTGTTTCTTGGCAAGAGGTGTAGAGAAGCAAGCGGGGTCAACAAAATGGCATGGATTGAATTTTGAGGGGATTTTTTGACTCTTTGTGTAATTTTCGTTCGTTCAGAGTTGATTTTAAAAAATGAAATTGTTTGGTTATGTACATATACATTTCAGTATGATTTTAATAATATCAAGAAAAATTTCATTCTTTGTTCGACTCATTTTTATTTATTTTGTATTTTAGTACGAGTGCATATATTTTTAAAAAATAACAAAACAAAGTTTACATTTATCTAAAAAAAAAATTAAAAGTTCGCAATTAATAAATTAATTTTATCGATTCGTATTATTGAAAACTGACAAGGCATTTATGACATACAAATGCAATATTTGAAAGAAGTTTTATTTTCGTACTAAATATCAAAGTGATATCAATTAAACAAATGTTGATGTATCGCGTAAAACTCATTCATTCAACTTAAAAATGATTATTAAACTATACAATGTCAATTAATTTATATAAATAAAGCAATCAAATTTATATTATGTGTTTAAACTGTAAATCGAAATGGTATATATTGCCAGGTAGCTGATGTCTATTATATTTTAAAATTAAAAACGTGGTCAGTCTATTCAACAGAATTTATTTTTTTCATTTCCCCAATAAATAAATTCTTTTAATTTGTTTGTTTTTATCTTTGGATACAACACTGTTATTAAATATTTATAATCATTATACGTAATTGCAATTACGAATACAATTAAAATAAATGGCGAAAATCAAATTAAAAAAAAACTTAAAAACACTCATGTTTATGATCATTTATGAATAATGTTTGTTGCAATAACTGTTTATGTTGGTGACACCAAATAAATGTTTGTGATGTTAAACCATAAATATTGTTTGCATTTTTTATAGCCCCCTCCACTCCAAATGAGTGTATGTGTATTTTTTAATCCTTCTTATTTATCTGTTACTTTATTTGCCATTATAACCATTATTATTATTTGTGTTTTATTTATTATTAGTTGTATTTCATTGTTCTCTTTCTGCACATCCAAGTGTCTGTCTGCATGGCTGTGCGGCACTTACAGTGTTAACAGGTTGTTCCATTTATGTATTGTTCTCATTTAGTCATGCAACAATAATGTTCTTGTTCTTGCACTCATGTGTTGGGCCCCCACACACTTCACACTGCAAGCAGTATGGGCCATCCACGTACTAGAGCACACAAACCAACAAACGTTATTTGTAGGAATTTGTCACGTTAAAGGACACAATAGTGCTTTGTGGTAATAAAAGTTACAAACTATTTACACATGTTGTATTAATACTATTAAATCTGTATACTTACGTAACATACAAACATAAAATACTACTTGATATCGTTTCACTTTTATTTAATTTAATAACAAAACCTGCAACATCGTGAACGTTATATTTATGTATCTTTAAACTAAGGTCAAGCGAAGCATTTGATTGCACAAGACGCCGAGTATGTAGTAGAGCCGTAGATGATATCTATACACTGAAGAAATGAGCTCTTTAGAGAAATCTTGATCATTTGTAGCGCCATTCTCGAATTCATAAAATATTAATAAAACATTTCTTGGCATTGGCAGACATTTCAGTCTTCAATGTCTTCTATAAAGAATGAAATATTTCTTAGGAATTGTTAGCAAAAGTTAAAAAAATTATAGTTTATCCATCTGACAAGACATTTGTTGCCATTTTTATACCCTTAACCACAGGTATAAAGAATATATATAAGTTTGTCATTCCGTTTTTTACTTCCTTTGCAAAGGGATAGTATTAGATAAGACAGATGGTTATTATGATAGTAAAGCTTCGCTTATGGCAACACTGCAATTGCACGTTATGATTATTTGTAGAACAGTATTGCAGCGCCTCTGGTGTTATTTAGGCGAATTAGTTTGAAGCTAGCATATCCAATTTATAATTATTTTACTTCGCCGGCGATTTAGTGCTATGTGGTAATACCGGCGAAGGAGGGCGCTGTGATATGCAGTATTATAAGGAGAAATTAACACATATCAGAAAAATTGATGTTTACACGGCTGAGTATTGAACTCGTGTACATTGCTTAGTAGTCGACGTGCTAAGCATTTAAGCTACAGCACCCTAATTTCTACAATATTCAGTCACTTTACTTCACTGCTCATTCCTATGTGACTTTTATTACACGCTATTAGTGCCCGCCACGCATACTGCTTTGTTCCATAGACTAAAAGACAAAAAGCTATTCTCATAACAAAATTGTTTCAGTTTATAGGCAAGGTAAGACGCCCAATGTTCCCATCCAATCTGTTTTTTTTCTAGACTATGCGTAATAAAACGATAATAATATTTTACTTTTTATGGGAGGTACAACTTCCACTATCCTAATCCAGTCTGTATTTTGCTAGATTATGCAAATTAGTATAAAGGTTACTCATGCATATTTTCAAGACTACATATGGTAGTTCTATAGAAACACAAAAATAATTTTTCACCTTATATGGGAGGTACAACGCCCACTATCCTAATCTAGTCTATATTTTGGTAGACTATGCACATTGGTCAAGACTCTACCTATTGTAGTTCTCTAGGTACATGATAATATTTTTTCATTTTGTATGGTAGGTACTACGCCCACCCTCCTAAACCAGTCTGTGTTTTGTTGGGCTATGCACATTAGTCTGAGGGTTACTTGTGCAAAGTTTCATGACTCTACATATTGTAGAGCTCTAGGTGACCGATAATAATTTTCCACTTTGTATGGGAAATATCACTCCCACTAATATAATGCAGCCTGTGCTTCGCTAAACTATGCATATTAATAAGGATGTTACTGGTGCAAAATTTCAAATATATACCTATTATATTTCCCTAGCTACTTAGGAAGCGGCTGGAAAAGAGGGCGTAGTCTATTTTTCTTTCTGTAAAAACTTAATTTGGGTGATGATGAATATTTAAAAAAAAAAATTGGCCAAATCGGTGCAACCTTTCTTAAGTGATGCGATTACCAACAAACTATATTTTATTTTATTTATAGAGATTGTAACAGATAACATTTAGGCACCAGAGGGCACAAAATACTTAAACAAACTTCGTTTTGCTTCTTTCTTTAAAACAGCTGCAAACATTTAGATGTTGAAAGCATAAGATTGAAATTTGATTTTTCTGATAGATAAGAATATTAGCAAATAAAGCGTTAATACAAGTTTTTGCAAATATTTTGTTAAAGTCATCTTTTATTCATAAAAGAAAAATAACGTTTAAGTTCCATGGAGTTTTAAATAAAAAAAGAAGAGTTTGGTCTTCTTGTTTTTTTCTGTTTTTGCTAATTTGTTGTTTTCTAAAAAAAGCTTGCTCAAAAAATGTTTTGCCGGTAAAACTGCAGTACAAGCGAGAAAAAATCATGTGCCGTTTACGGAGAGAATGTGAACGCCAGTGCCAGAGAATTTTTCGAATATCAAGTTTCGAAATTTCGCAAATCGTCGTATAACAACACGACAAATTGCTGAATTTGAATTTATCGAATTCGACCATTCATGATCATTTGAAACAATTTTTATTCACCAGTGCCCTTATCTTGTCGTCACCAGTTTAAATTTTTTGACCTGATGCTCCACGTATCTTTCAAATAAAATTACCAGAACGAAATTTCGAAACCAATTCTCGCTTGTTCTGCATTTTTACTTGAGTTTTTCATATTTGATACGATGCCACAAAAAAACTACTTAACGTAGCGAAACAAAACAAGTTACTAAATGATGTTTAAAATGTCAATTGTCAAAATGTAAAATAATTTTGCGGTTAAGTGGAAGGTAAGATATTGGGAAATACAATTAATACAAAAAAAAATTATTCCTGCACTTTTTTGAAAAAAAAAACTATTAATTATTTTTTTTATTATTTTTTCAGCACAGCTTACAGTGACTCTTTAATTTTGAATAAAAGTATATATAGCAAATCTGTAGCTACTGTAACCTGAACGTATCTAGGCACCTTCATTGACATTTTCTACCTTAAAAACATCCGTTTTTACTAACTTTACATGTGTATAAGTTAGTTAGCATGTGAACCTTGTTTGTTGTTATATTTCTTGAATTTTTTGTTGTTGGTTTTCAAATAAAATTGTCGGAAAATTTAAGTTTTAAGGTAAAAAGTGATTTTAATGAGCAATTTAGTAGAACCAAACCTACGTATATGGTCAAGTTCGTGTATTTTTCAAGAAGATTCTATTTGTTGCACTGTGTAATTTGCTTTATACCTATAAATACCTCAATAAAAAGAGAATGAAAAAAAGAAAATTTTTATTGGTTTCAGTATCTGAACTGAGTACAAGTGAGTGTGACCACACACAATAATAAAGCTAACATACGAGTACATAAAATTTTAAGCCATGGTAGCTATGTATTATTTAGCACAGCTTTCTGTAGTTTAAATAAGAATTAAATAAAAACATTATCGGCGGAAGAACTGCCACAAAAATGTGAGAAAAGTACGATTTTCAAAAAAAAAAAAAAAAAAAAAATATCACGAAAAGACACGTATAAATATTTGATGACTCACCTTTTAATATGCTCAGATCCACATATATCTTAGAGACGAAATATTAAGATTGAAAATAAGATAACATTTTTAAGTTATTTTTAAATATATATACAAATAGTGCAGTTAATGGTGCTGAGAGCGTTTTAAGTAGTGACGATAATCATTTATAATTAAAATTTAACTGTAAACAAAATTTTTATTGATTTTTTTTAATTAATTGCACGTGAACATGCATAAGTAAAAATTTTCTCATTTTGTGTGTCAAAAACCAGTCTGTGAGTCAAAACCAGAGATTGTAATGATTATGAGTTTTATTTTAAAAATTGGGTTTTAATGATTATTTCTTGATTTTTATTTTCTACTCAAAGAATAAAAATTATTCTCTGAGCTTTATTTAATGCTTAGAACATAACGATTATGTATTAAGTTTTATTTTCTGCTTTGGGAAAAAAAATTATTCTCCGAGTTTTATTTTCTGCTCAGAGAATAAAAATTATTGTCTGAGTTTTATTCTTTGCTCGCCATTTAATGATTGATGTTTAAGTTTTATTTTCTGATTGAAGAATAAAAATTACTTTCTGAGTTTTATATTTCACTTAGAAAATAAGGATTATTTTCCAAGTTTTACATTTCGCTTAGAAAATAAAAATTATTTCTTGAGTTTTATGTTTTACTTAAAAATAAAAATTATTTCTTTCTTTTGTTAATTTGGACATATGTAAGTATATAAATAGTACTTTTTGGAACTTTTTTACTGAAACACATATCTCACTGAAACCCTATCTCAAATAACGATACTAATATTATTTCTATGTGTTTCAGTAAAAAAGTTCCAAAAAAGTACCAAAGTACACGTTTTATCCCCCTAATATTGAAATGAAGAAAAAGTACCAAACACTAGTTTGATACTTTTACTATATCAAAAGAATGCCAACTAAACTAATTTCTATGTTTTTTAGTTAAAAAGTTTCAAAAAGTACTATTTATATACTTACATATGTCCAAATTAACAAAAGCATTATTTTTATTTTTAAGTAAAATTTAAAACTCAAGAAATAATTTTTATTTTCTAAGCGAAATATAAATCTTGGAAAATAATCCTTATTTTCTAAGTGAAATATAAAACTCAGAAAGTAATTTTTATTCTTCAATCAGAAAATAAAACTTAAACATCAATCATTAAATGGCGAGCAAAGAATAAAACTCAGACAATAATTTTTATTCTCTGAGCAGAAAATAAAACACGGAGAATAATTTTTATTTTCCAAGCGAAAAATAAAACTCAACAAGTAATCATTGATGTCTGAGGAAAAAATAGAACTCGAAAAATAATTTTTATTTTTGATTTTTTTCAATAAAACTTAAAAAATAAAAATCATTGGCGGAACGGACAGTCCCCTTAAAGACGATTGCAATGGTGTACTCCTTGTACATGTAGCATATCCCTAACATAATGATTTTTTTCTTTTAAAATGTGATGGATAATCATTATTTGCGATCCCTGGTCAAAACCAGTCTGTACTAAGAGATATTCACACATACACCACGTTATATGAAATTTTTGAAGACTCGTTGCTTTTTTTTCTATAAAGGACACTTGACAGTCTTCTTCTGAAGTGGGATTATGATGGGTATAACAAATTTAAGTTTCCACAATTTTATGTTAAATAATATAGCAAATACAAAAATATTTTATTTTTGGAACATGTCCTTGTTCGAATTTTTCCAAAAGTTAAACTTTTCTTAACTAAGGTAAATATAACTGCCCTGCAACATTTAAGAAGTCTGTGTCAACTCCTTATTTTATGTCCCATCGTGACATAGATAAGAACAAATCAGTGTGCCACGTGCTGCAGATATGGTTGATGTATATTATTATTAGTATTACCCAACCCTGGTAATTACATATATAAAATTCTAAAAATTATATAAAATTCTAAAATTATTGTGGAGTTCTGTAAATAGTGTATAAACATCCTGCTTACAAAAGTTAAAGGTGCTGCCTCAGTTATAGAACTGCGTGCGTTCACTATTTTATCTGTATTTTCTCTGAGAAAAACGTTTACTATATTTGAATCTAGTTAATAAGGTATTTTCTCACACAATCTTATGAAAATTAATCCAGTGGTATTTCGTGATACAAAAACAGACAAAAAAAATTCTAAAAGTTGGTATTTTGGGTTCCATATCGATTACTATCTGCATCAACAACAATTTAAAATGAGCGGTCCTTTTTTAGTTTCAATACATATAATATTTCATATAACATAATAAGTTCTTGATTTACATAAATTTTATCAAATCTAACTTCTCTTCCAAGTCAGAAAATAAAAATCTTTTTAGGAAGCTAGTTTATATAGCTAAGTTATTTATTTAACTCATCAGGAAACCCCTACCCAATTGTATCCTTACTATAAAAATTACTTACCAATGTCAGCTTGATAAGCATACGAGTATCTTCTAAGAAATGGAAAATTGTTAAAATCTATAGGCTTATGCTTATGGGGCTTCCCGATTTGTTGTTTTTTGGTTTCACAATATTCAAGTTTATCGATCATCAAGGTCGAAAGAAATAAACCTACTGCAATATATCTTGTAACCTATACTTTTGCACAAACTCTTCTTAGTTGGCAGAGAACAACTATTGTTAAATGAGTAAGTAATAGTTTCAGCTAGTTTTTAATTTATGGTGAAATTTAAGCATCTACAAGTTGAAGTCTACTTTAACTTGTAGATGCAAGATTTAGGCCCATTATTAGGGCTTTAATCTTTATTTTGACTTTTGTTTTATACCTCTAATTACAAATGCAATATTACTGATACTTCCATTAACAAATGATTTAATATTTAAAAGAAATGAATACTTATAACAAACATGAAGAAAATTATGGTTTCTAGCGAAAATCTCGCCAGTATCCATTACTACCATCTGGTCACCTCATTCACTTTTTATCTCATAAGAAAAAATAACATATTTTTTTTATGCAAAAAACAGATTATTTTTATAGTTTTTTGTCAGCAGTTTTTGGCAATTTCATCACTGCCATGTTAAAGATTTCAAATTGATGGCCTGGAGCCATATTCTGTAATTCTCGTAGCCAAAGCTATCGCTAAAATTCTAAAAATGCATAATAAAATTTCGTGAATTCTTAAATATTTTGACATTTTTAGTTTTAAATGATCATTTTATGTCCTTAAATATAGAATTTAAAATTAAAGATGGGAAAATATGTAAGAATTCACGTAGTTTTTGTATGCATTTTTAGATTTTTAGCGATAGCTTTAGCTACGAGAATTACAGAATATGTCACCTGGTCACCTTATTTCCAATCATTCTAGTTAAATTTATCCAACTTGCAGTTGTGTCGCTGTGTAGCTTTGTTTATAATTACCCGCAAACCTTTTTTAGGTCCACCAGTTCTAATGTATCCAAATATTTGTGCCTAAAAAATTGTAAACTAATTTTTTACCACAGCAATGTCAACAGCTTTCACATTTTTAATATGCTTTTGCAGCTTTTTAACCACTGAGCTTACGTTGCGAAGACCTTAAAAACTTGCAGACTCACAAGACGAAGCGTATTGGACTAAAAGGGACATATACTTTAAAATTAAATATAATATCCCAATAAAACACTTACTAATGTTGTTGTAATAACTTTGTAATAACTGGTCATATTTCCCTTGTGAATAAAATTATTAAAGAAAATAAAGCAATTTTTAATTATTCAGAATCATTTGTCAAATAAAATTTGTTTAAAATCCACAATTTAAAGGACTCTTTCAAATTTGCTTAATTACTATTCAATGGTTAACCTAAATGAGCATTAAATTATGAATTACTAACAATTATGATTACGCCCAAAAAACCATAAAAGAAAACACAATCACATTTGTTAATTTTCAAAGTTTAACTAGTCAAGTAACGCCTCACTAATAGTCAGAAATTTAAATATTCACCTTTTGAGACGCCCACTTAAAGTTGTTTTTAAACGATGGATTTGCAACGTTTTTCCAACATTAAGTATTGGGAAGTGGTTAAGTTAACATCCTTCTGGGCACAAAAATGTTACCAAACTTTTTAACACAACAATATCCGCTAGAGAAGCATTTATTTTTAATACCACGATTTGCCTTTGGTCTCTTAGGATTCTATCCGGAAGCAAAAAGGTCAAAAAAAGTCCAACTATGGTCATTCATTAATTTTGCTATTTTGGGATATGGCATCTATGTTGAAATTTATTATGGAATTCATTACATAAGTATCGATATACCTACGGCTTTGGATGCTCTTTGTCCAGCGGCAACAAGTTTTATGTCATTTTTAAAATTATTCTATATTTGGTGGTATCGATACGAATTCAAATATCTAATAGAAAGAGTGCGACAACTGACGGCTCAGCAAGACTCTAGAGCTAAAGTGCAAATAAAAAAGAATTATTTCACTATGACGACACGCTTAAATGCTTTGGTGCTATTTCTTGGCATTTGCTGCAGCACAACGTACTCCTTACGTCCCATTGTAACCAACACCATTTTGTATTTGGACGGTAAAGCGATTATTTATGAGACTCCTTTTAAAATGATGCAAGTTTTATATGTTTTTTATTAACAAGGAATAAATACGAAATGTTGGGTTATTAAATATTATTTAGGTTCCCAGAGGCGCTTCTATCAATGCCTGTCTATCCACTAACATATCTTCTAGTCCATTGGCATGGATATATCACTGTCCTAGCATTTGTCGGAGCTGCTGGTTTATTTTTGGGATTTTGTATGTACTTAACCACGCTTTTGAAGGCCCTACAGCGAGATCTTCAAAATATATTGGCAGATATGGACGATAAAGAAAACCTTCTATATAACTCGGAGGAAAAGGTTTGCATGGCCCTTGAAGATATAATAAAACGCCACAACGAAATTGCTGAGCTGGCAGAAAAAATCTCCTCGATTGTGCTTGAAATAACATTGACCCAATTCATTACTTCAAGCGTTATTATAGCAATCAGTGTTGTGGATTTCTTGTTGGTAAGACATTTAATGTTATAAGATAATTTTAAAATACTTTTTAAAATGTTCGAGTAGTTATCCGGTTTAAGCGTTTTAGTCTATGTTTCCTACACTTGTGCGATCTTCACCGAAATTTTTCTCTATTGTTTGGCTGGAAATACTGTAATGGAAAGTGTAAGTCCTTAGCTGTTAAAATTATTTTAATTTTGCAATAATTAAGCCTCAAATTTTAATACTTCAATGTAGAGCCAAGAACTGGCTACGAAAGCTTACTGCAGCCAATGGTACACACACAGCATTAAAATTCAGAAAATGGTTTTACTAATCATGCTGCGTTCTCAACGTGCAATTATTATAAAGGTGCCATTTTTTGCTCCATCTTTACCAGCCTTAACAGCGGTAAATATAAAATGAAAAAATTGAACCAAATTCATCTGATAGTCACAAAATTTTTCTTTAAGATTTTGCGTTTCACCGGCTCCGTTATTGCTTTGGCTAAATCAGTTATTTAAATGTGAAACAAGTTAATAAATATGAATACTCGCGAGAATGTAAATATTTTTTATTTTTCAGCCTTAAGATCCTTTTCCAATGAAAAATTTTTAACAAACAAAGGGGCTGAGTTCATCATTACTTGCCTTTATTATATTGTTAATAATGTTTAAGCAATTTATTGTAATCTAATGCAATCACATAAACCTAACTTCATTGCCTTCAACCAGCGCAGTCCCCTATTTTAATAATTTTAACATACGGAGCATATTACAAAACACAAAATTTACTATATATATCTGCACACATTTTTTATTCCAAAAATAGAAATTTTTCATACAATGATTTATTAAAACAAACTAAGAATGCCAATGAATCCAAAGTTGGTTTAAACTCGAAATGTCATCAATATAAAATTTAAATTTTATCAAAAATCAGAGTTTCAATAAAAACAATTTTAATAAAATAAAATTTCACAAGAAACTACAAATTGCCAACAAATTGAAACTTCACTAAAAACCAATCATCTATACATACTTATAATAAAATAGTAACTCATTGCCGTCTGTCTGTCTGCTTTTCTTTTGCGTTCGCATCACGTAAAAACTATTGGGTGGATTTTAGCAAAATTTTATAAGGACGTACCTTAGTATCCTGATTCCAATACAGGATACTTTCTTTCCGTACGCAAAAATATCTTATTTCCTAGAGAAAAAGCGGAGAAAAAGCAGTGAAAGTACGCAGTTATTCTAGTAGTAAAGGAAATACATAACCATAACTGAAGCATAGTTTAATGCGGCATTAAAAAAAGTAAGGGTTTTTGGTGTGGATTGCTTTCAAAGCAAAATCGAACAAAATATTGCAAGGAAGCTCACGACGTTTTAAAATATAAAACTCATAAAAAATAAAAGTTCCAAGTACAACAAAAATAATGTTAGTTTTACCAAAAAATAATATTTTCAATAAAAAATTTTAATTTTACCAATAACTGACAAATCTATACATCTATATATGTACATATAATAAATCAGTAACTTCTTTCATATCTGTTTGTCTGTGTTCGAATCACTTTAAAACTACACACAAAAATATTACTTCAAATAGTTTCAAAGTTTACTTCACATAATTTCAAAATTTTTTGTTGAAAAAGTCTTGTTGTCTAATATTATATCGATTTGACACAACACATTTCATTTTTTACAAAAGTATAAAAATGCTTATTATGAGTAAAAACAGCAGACAATTGTGCAACCAAAATTGTCCAAAAAGTTCAAGCCTAAACGTATACCTTCCTTTTTATACCCTTCACCAGCAATCTGTCAGGCATAGTTTCAAAAATTTTGCTAATGGAATTCGGCAATATCCGACCCTCTCATTCGAGGCTGTGGTAAAAAACCACGCCCACCTATATATTTTCACGTTGTTTTTATTTTCGCTTTTTATGATTCTCTTTTGCTTTTTTGTTAAAATTAATATTATAACGCGACCAGTAGATGGCATGGAGTGCATACAGATCTCGAGAGATCAAAAACCCCTGCGAGGGACGTTAGGTTGTTACAGTTTTTATGCTTTTATTTGTATTAAAGGCCTTTATAGAAAGCACAACACATAGAGGTAGCCGATATACTCACAGGGTGCCCACTGGGAACCAGAAGTAGTCAATATTGCTTTATAGATTGCAATATAGATGCAGGAAGTTCCTAACTTATACAAACAATTTTCTGTAAATTTTGAAAATTTTAATTATTATTAGTCCAACTGTTTATGTATTACATAAAATGAAATTTATAATCAAGCTTAAGTTCGTTTTTTTATCTCTAAGAAAGAATTAATTAAATTACAAATTAGGTGATAATATTAAAGAAATTTTTGATAATTTTTTTTACAAAAAAATGTTCGATAATATGTTTACAAAAAAATTTCGATAAAATTTTTACAAAAAATTTTCGATAAAATTTTTACAAAAAATTTTCGATAAAATTTGACGAAAAATTTTATAAAATTTTACGAAAAATTTTCGATAAAATTTTTACAAAATATTTTCTATAAAATTTTTACAATATATTTTCTATAAAATTTTTACAAAAAATTTCCGATAAAATTTATACAAATTTTATTATTTTATTTTAATTTTAGTAAAAAATTTTCCTTCAAATATTTATAAAAAAATTTCAATTTAATTTTTACAAAAAATTTTCAATAAAATTTGGCAAAAATTGTTGATAAAATTGTTACAAAAAATTTTCGATAAAATTTTTACAAAAAAAATTGTCTATATATAATTTGTCTATATTATATTTGTAATAATGAAGTTGAAATTTATAAAAGTAAAAGCCGAATATATGTTATTGTTAAATTGGGAAACATAACAGAGTAAAAAAACAGAAAGCGAATATTTAAAATTACTATGGTTAAAGGTATATAAGATTCGGCATGGCCTAATATAGCACTCTTACTTGCTTTGCTTTAGTGATTAAAGGTAAATTTCTAGGGCTGAAAATATAAAAAAATATTTTTTTTTACAAAATATTTTTATGAATATGGACTCTAGTATTTAAAGTATTTTATAAATAATATTTTTCTTAGTTGGAGCAATGTGGCTTACTAGAATTGATCAATATTATATTATTGTTGTTATATTATAACAATTTTTTTAATAAACGTAATTTAACACATACATATATTTTATACAGTTTTATTTAAGAAATAATATGAAAATTAAACTAGGTGCAAAAACACACAATTTGTACAAAATAATTACACATATTGTGTTCAAAAGCCAACAAAAGATTTAAAAATATAGTTGCCTACTTTTAGGTCGAAAATATTCGGTAAACTGTTGCCTATTAATTTTCAGCAAAAGTGTTTTAGAGTGCATACATACATATAGAGTAGTGGATATATAATTTTAAATTTAAATTTAATTTAAAACATTCGTTAGGGCCGCAACTTGTTCATTTTTTCATACATAAAATGATAACAAAAATAATTTTTTTCTTAAATTTATTTCTAGCAACTATTCACGCATATTCCTTAAAACGACATTATTATCAGTTAATTAATAAGCTCTCTTTCCTCTTCCGAACAACTTGGTGCTTCACCCATACCTAACAATTAAAAATTTAATAATTTTTACCTTAAAACCCTTTCTTACTACTTATTTTTATGAAACAATGTGAAAATTTGTCACTATTAAAGTAAAGTCGAAAATATTTTAATTATGTGTTCACTTCGCGAAACATATTATCTTAAAATAACGTATTATTTTATAAGATAAATTACTGGTGAAGAGAAATGACTACGGAATTAGGTGTATTACATTACATTCGGAATTTAGAACAAGATATTGTTTGATGTAAAATATATTTTTTTCTCTGATTTATTTTAGCTGTTCCCACGTCGCACTGTGGTCAATATTTTGAGATAGCGGCCAAAACTCCTTTTGGTTTTTGTTCTCCGATTTTAAAGATATTAGACTCATATGAAAGTAGACAGTAGTAAACCTCGGAAGCCAAAAAATTAGAACTCTATTTCAACTATTTCACTGAGAACAGGGTGGTCCAAAATGGACTTTTTCAGAATTTAGTAAATTTATGATATTTTTAGTTAATTTTTAAAGTTTAAATGATCATAACTTTTTTTGTTTTTCAAGATTTTTGGACGAAATAAATTTTGTGTTGTAACGTAACTTATTTCCTATTACTGGTAAAATGAAGCTCTACTGTTTTCAGAACAATTTAAATATTTTTTTTAAAAAAGGTCAAGTTTTTCGGAAATTTCCTAATTCATAGAGCACAACTCCTGTGAGTCAAGCTGAGTCAAAACACAAATTTACTGTTTTGTAGTCCTAACTTTCCCCTACATTCCTGCACCTTTTGAGCTACAGCAATTTTTCTGACCCAAGGTAAGATATTCAGTACAAATGCACGTCATATTTTTTGAGAAGTTATTTGTATGTGAAAGTGGCTATTATGCATACATTTTGATAAAATTTTGTACAAGTGTTCTTATTGACCCAAAAAATAATTCTGTTGAAATTAGGAGAAGTTGGCCCATATTTGGACCTAGTCCACATAGAAGGGTGTATCAAAATTTTGACAAAAATGACAATAGAACTCTCAAATTATGTGGTATCTGGCAATTCATTTGAAAAAGGTAAAAAATGATTTTGTTGCCATCTAATATTACACAACTTAAATACCTGAAAATTGCAAATAAATTTAAAACCAATGGAAATAACTGGTAAAACCAAGTACCTGTTATATTATGTTTCAAAGAGGTAAAAAAGATCATGTTGAAACTTCGAGCAATAGTATATTAATCCATGCATTAATTTTTTTTCTTCATTATTGTTTAAACAATGGCTAAATTGAGTTATAGTGTTCTATCTGATATATATTTTGAATGGAAAACGACATTATTTTACATATAATGAATAATCCATTCTTCAAAATATGCTACAAACAAGAAATTAAAATTCATAACTTAAAAATAAAAAACTTTTTAAATACTTTAAGAAAACGGTACAATCAATGTTCCAGAAACAAGAAATTGTTTTACTCACGCAACCAAGAATGGCTAAGAAATAAACTTATTTTTAAAAAGCCATCAGTAACTACCACGGAAACTAGAAAAGGTGGTCGACCAGCAAAGCCAATTGATAACACAGCACAACAAAATAAAAAAAATTTCATGTGCTCTTAAAACCACTATATAATTTTGATGTATCATGACTACCTTTGTATAAAAATGGTAAAATTTTTAAATTCTATGGATAGATTTTTTTTTTTAAAAATTTTTTTTTAAAATTGCAATTTTTTTGAGACGTTTCTTCAAATAATTAATGATAACTCAAAAACTACTAGTCCGATATTATTAAAATAAATTCAGAAAAATTAAGATTTGCATGGCCTTTAATTCGTCTATATATCGCGTTTCAATCGGATCAATAGTATCGGAGTTATAATAAAAAACTTAAGAAAAAAATATATTTTTTACGTAAAAATGGCAAAAATTTTCGTTTTAAAAAAATCATAAAAAATCGAAAACGGCAAAAAACTTCCAGATTCATTTTTTTATCGCATAGCGACATATAATAGCAACAAAATGAGATATCGACCATAAAAATCGATTGATTTTTTTCGAATTTATTCACATTTTAGTGAATTCGCTCATTTTCACAAAATTTTAGTTTTTTGCTTGATATACGCATTATAGCGGGTTTTCAAATGTGTGAAAAACATAAATTTTCCAATTTCAAGGGGTGCATGTCGGATTAATGTTAGATTTGATGAGAAACTTCCACCCACAAAATTTTAGTCGAATTCGACAACGTTAACACGTAGCGCATAGGCCCCAAATCTGAAAAAAGGGTTGAAATCGAAAATAATTGACAAATTTTCAGTTTTTGCAAAATTAACGCTATTTATTTCCCCTTTTGCAAAAAAGTGGATCCTGGTCCTTAAGGCAAACACAATGAGATTTACAATAAGCTACAGAAGTTCAGATCCAGAACTACCTATATCTGAAAATGACGAGTTCATCCCACACAAAAATATCTCACCGAGACCATGGAATCAAGACCAGCTAAATGATGTAATAAGAGAACTTGGATTGTCAAAAGCATCTTCGGAATTACTTGCATCCCGGATGAAGGAATCAAATCTCATAACGGAGGAAACTAAAGTTTCGTATTACCGTACCCGAGAAAAAGGCTTACTTCACTATTTTGCAGAAGAGGACGATTTTGTCTGCTGCACGGATATTCCTGGTTTGATGACTGCCATGGGCTTACATAGATATGATTCAAGCGAATGGCGTTTATTTATTGACTCATCAAAACGCAGCTTGAAGTGTGTCCTTTTGCACAATGGAAATAAATTTCACTCCTTGCCAATCGCACATTCAACCAAGGTAAAAGAAGAATACTCTGTAATTGCATTGGTCATGAAGAAGATAAAGTATAATGAACATAACTGGGTAATTTGTGTTGATATTAAGATGGTAAATTTCCTATTAGGTCAACAAAGTGGCTATACCAAATACCCTTGTTTTTTATGTTTATGGGACAGCAGAGCTAAGTCAGAACACTGGAAGAGAAAACAATGGCCTTATAGGGAAACACTGGACCCAGGTATGAGGAATGTTATAAATGTACCTCTGGTGCCCCGAGATCGCATCATATTACCCCCTCTTCACATTAAACTTGGTCTGATGAAACGATTTGTTAAAGCACTTAACAAAGATGGTGAATATTTCCAGTATATTTCAAGGAAGTTTAAAAGTTTGAGTATGGAAAAGCTGAGAGCAGGAATATTTGACGGCCCACAAATTCGCAAATTGGTCAAAGATACCGATTTTCTCAGTTCAATGTCAGAAATTGAGAAAAATGCATGGGATTCGTTTGTATGGGTTATTCAACATTTCTTAGGAAATAACAAGGATGATGATTATGTTGCGCACGTTGAAGAGATGTTAACTCACTTCCAGAATCTTGGATGCAACATGAGCATCAAGTTACATTACCTTCACAGTCATTTAGATCGTTTTCCTGAAAATCTAGAAGACTTAAGTGAGGAACAGGGCGAACGATTTCACCAAGATATTCGGACAATGGAGGAAAGATACCAGGGTCGCTGGGATGCACACATGATGGCAGATTTTTGCTGGAGTATTCAGAGCAACACTTCGTTATTCAATAATAGAAAATGTCATAAAAGAAAATTCCAAAGTTTGTAGTTTATAATATTTATTTATTTATTTCCTTATTTTATATGTTGTAATAATTTAAATAATAAAATATAAAATAAAAGAAAATACATGAATAAAACAATGAAATGCATTTTCGATCTATTCCATCGATTTGACTTAGTTACATTTTTTTGTCAATTGCCTTCGGCAAGTAACTTGAAAACTGTTTAACCGATTTAAAAGATATGTAGCTTATTGTAAATCTCATTGTGTTTGCCCTAAGGACCAGGATCCACTTTTTTGCAAAAGGGGAAATAAATAGCGTTAATTTTGCAAAAACTGAAAATTTGTCAATTATTTTCGATTTAAACGCTTTTTTTTCAGATTTGGGGCCTATGCGCTACGTGTTAACGTTGTCGAATTCGACTAAAATTTTGTGGGTGGAAGTTTCTCATCAAATCTAACATTAATCCGACATGCACCCCTTGAAATTGGAAAATTTATGTTTTTCACACATTTGAAAACCCGCTATAATGCGTATATCAAGCAAAAAACTAAAATTTTGTGAAAATGAGCGAATTCACTAAAATGTGAATAAATTCGAAAAAAATCAATCGATTTTTATGGTCGATATCTCATTTTGTTGCTATTATATGTCGCTATGCGATAAAAAAATGAATCTGGAAGTTTTTTGCCGTTTTCGATTTTTTATGATTTTTTTAAAACGAAAATTTTTGCCATTTTTACGTAAAAAATATATTTTTTTCTTAAGTTTTTTATTATAACTCCGATACTATTGATCCGATTGAAACGCGATATATAGACGAATTAAAGGCTATGCAAATCTTAATTTTTCTGAATTTATTTTAATAATATCGGACTAGTAGTTTTTGAGTTATCATTAATTATTTGAAGAAACGTCTCAAAAAAATTGAAATTTTAAAAAAAAATTTTTAAAAAAAAAATCTAACCATAGAATTTAAAAATTTTACCATTTTTGTACTAAGGTAGCCATGATACATCAAATGTATATAGTAGTTACTCGAGCATATTTTTGCTGTTGCCCTGTGTTATTGTAGTGAAAGATCACGAAGACGCGTCGCACATAAGGGTATTTTGCCAATCTAGCCGGGCATTATTTTTTTTTAGCTTATATTGGCTCAAAAAATGTACTAGTGCCCCTACGTTAATGAAACTTTGCAGAAAATCTGTTATGGTCATAGGCTGTCAAAGCTGGAAAAATCGGACCAAGGAGAAAAAAGTTCCCCCTGGAAGAACTAATCCTACCTCTGAAAAATGCAAGTTTTTTTTAATTTTCCCGTCATTTTGTTTAGCAATTACAACTTTTAAGGTCAAAGAATGTTCAAAAACTTTAAGTTGGACTCAAGAGGTTCTTAAATGCCATTTTTAGCCCCGCCCCTTTTGTGGGCGGTTAAATAAAATATTTTTTGAAAAAATAATGCAATTATTCAAAGAAATAGATTTTATACTTCTTAAAACTAAAATTGAATGAATTAGAGCAGGGGGAGGTATTCCAAAACGTCCCTGTGAAAAAAAAATTTTTCTTTTTATTTTTTTTGCCAATTTCCTAAAAATATTCATTTTTAAGCGTTCCAATGCCTAACCAATCCCCGCCTCCCAAGAATATTATTAAAAAATTTTTTTTGTAATTTGTTACTTAATAGTATTTTATTTATCGGCAAAAATTAATTTATTCATAGTAATAACTTATTTATGATTGTAACGATAAATATTATTTAAAATTATAACAATTAATTTATTTAAAACAACTTCTCATTTGCACTAAGGGACGAGTGCCGGATTCTTCAAAGACCTCTTCCGAATCTGAATCCTCTTAATGAATCCGTTAAGTACAGTTATTTCTGCAGCTAATTCAGGATTGGAAAAAAATCTTCTGCTAGTGTTACCATCGTTGGTGTTTCCAAATACAGCTTTCGGTACACCCACTATTACCCCTAATTCACTTCTAAATTTTTCTTGGATATTTTTTTCCTCGCGTTAACAATGGCTTTGTCCGCATCAGATTTTATTTCCAATTTTTCACTGTCAGTTTATATGACAGGTGTAATATGCTCTCAAATAGGCGAATTCTGGCGTGTAAAATAGATAGTCCGAAAGAAAGGGCATGCGTCTATATCTCTTTTGATATTTAAATTGTTTTTTGTACAGGTAATAACAGTGTTAGATGTAATGATTTAAATCAAAAACATCTACCTTCAGTTATTAAAAACCGAAACATTTTATGAATATAAAAAGGTTTCTTACTCGTATTTACTATGTAAGATAAGAAAAAACAGAAAAAGGTGTAGTTTTTAAAAAATCGCTAAAAAAAATGGCGCAAATACGCGCAAGGTTTTTTCTTATAGTATAAAAGTAGAGATCGAAAATTTTATAGTGATATACAACATTTTTAGGATCGCGATGGAGATCAGTCTTAAAAAGCTTTTGACAAAAAATTTTACAAAAAAAAACCTTTTTTTTAATTTTGAACGAAATTTTTTATCATTAAAATTAAAAAAAAAATTCTAAAAACTAACATAAGTATCTATTAATAAACCCGTTCACAGGAAAAAAAATCTATACAAAATCTTTATTCGTTTAGCCACCAAAAAATATATTGCAAACCTCTCAAAATTAAAAACGTATGCGATTTACTCAACTTTCCTGATTTTTTTTTATTGATGGTTTTTATTTTATTGATGGTTTTTAGGGTTCCATACCCAAAGGGTAAAAACGTAACCCTATTGTGTTCGCTACAATGTCTGTCCATCTGTCTGTCTGTCAGCGCCTTTAACTCTGAAACCGTAATAGGTAGACTCTTAAAATTTTCACATGTGATGTATAGCTGTTGCCGCTATAGCAACAAATACTATACACAAACAGTAATTAAAACTTAGTTCGCTTTATAAATAAGTCTAAAAAATAAACCTAAAAATTAAAGCGTGTTCCGATAGTGGTGTTATTTCTAGACTCTTGAAATTTTCACAGAAGGTGTATAACTGTGGCAAGTATAGCAACAAATACTAAAAGTTATTCGGTGTTCCGAAAGTGAAGTGTTATTTGCCTTTATGTCTTTATTTCTTGAGCTAGAGGAGGCAAATACTTAAAATTTGCAGACAGCAATTTAAACCATGTTCGCGTTATAAGCAAGTATACAATATTAATTCTAAATATTAAAGGGTGTTTTCACAAATTTTGCATTACTATGACCCCTATAAAAACCAAAAAAATTTAAAGGGTTTTCCGACAGTGACGTGTTTTTAACGTATAACGACATATTTTTTGAACCGTAATAAATAGGTAGACTCTTCCATATTTGTATAGAAGATGTGTTGCCATGGCCGTTATGACAATTACTAAAAATGAAAGGGTGTTCTGACAGTGACATGTTTTTCACGTATAGTAACTTATTTTTTTAATAGAAAGAGAATTGCCATAGCCGCTATGAAAAATAAAAAAATTAAAGGGAACAGAGACAAGATTTTTACGTAAGTATCCTTACTTTTTGAACCGTAATAGGTAGATTCTTGAAATGTTTACAGAAGATGTTGTACTTCGGTCGCTGTAAAAATTACTAATATCTAAAGGGTGATCCATCAGTGACATGTTTTTCACGTACATTACCTTATTTTTTGAACCGCAATAGGTAGACGCATGATTATTTTTATAGAAAGTGTTTTACCATAGCCGCTATAACAACAACTACTAAAATTTAAAGAGTGTTTCAACAGTGATACTATTTTCGCGATTATGGCTTTAATTTTAAAATTAAAGGGTGACTCATAAGACATGAAAATATTAACAACTTGAATTTTTAAAGTTGTACTAAACAGAGTATGGAACCCTACGTGTGTGAGTCTAACTTGCACTTGACTAATTTATTTATGTTTATTATTTCAGTTTCATTAAAACTATGACTTAAATAATGCTATTATTGATATGATATTGTAATGATTTTTCTTTAGCTAAAACTTGTTATGTACTTAGAATGGTCCTTTTATTGCTAAGTTTTTGTATTGGAATTTGCTAAATTTCAATATACATATTTGGATCTGCGGAACCTCTTATCCTACTCCAATCGTGTTGAAACTTTACAATTAACTTAACAATAGCAAATGGCAACTTTTTGTCTTTATTACATATTGAAATTGAAAAAAAATTCGTTCCACCCTATTGTAGAGTCTTGAAAATTTGCACAAGTAACCCTTATACTAATGTGCATAATCCACTAAACTACAGACTGGATTGGGATAGTAGGAATGGTTCCTCCTATACAAAGCAAAATATATATTATTATTACGCATAGCCTAGCAAAAAACAGACTGTAGGCGTCGTACCTTGCATATAAACTAAAACATTTTCGATGTGAGAATAGCGTGCGTTTTCAATTTATAGATTGGCCACACTTTTCTTCCAAGTGTTGTCTTTTTTGTTGATGGGTGTAGCAAAACTCACCGGGGACAGCTAGTGCTTATTTCGAAATAAAACGTTGATAGTTCAATCGAAACCCAATTACCTATATCGGTATCCATCTCTAGAGTTCAGCCAAAAAACACTATACCTTACTTACAAGCCATTGAGTTTGTGTGCATGTGTGAGCTTATACGTTGACGCACTTTTCGCAAAATCTGCTGTAGCCAGTCGAACGTTTAGAACTTGTTGCGCCATGTAAGGTTTTATGAGCTACTACAAATGCTGTATCGTCTGCGTACGCAAATGTTTGCATTTTAACAAAGCACAGTAAGGCAGAATCAAAATATTTTGGAATTAACTCAGCCATTTGTAAAGTGATACGCCGATTAAATTTGGCATGAGCATAGCAGAGGAGTATCTCAGCTTAAGTTTTGACGGTGGTGGCAGTAGTCACATTTGTGTGAAGAAAAATATGAGGTACCACTTCCAATATCGTAACCCCGTCTGTATTTTGCTATGCACATTAGTATTACGGTTACTTGGGAAAATTTTCAAGACTCTACATGTTGTAGATCCCTAGGTACACAATAATAATTGTTCACTTTGTATGGGCGCTACCACGCCCACTGTCGTATTATGCTCAATACTTTGCACATTGTATTTAGTTCTCTAGGTACACAATAATAATTTTTCACTTTGTATCGGAGCTACCACGCCCATTGTCCCAATGTAGTCTGAATGTTGTTAGACTGTGTTTATGGGTATAAGGGTTACTTGTGCAATGTTTCAAGACTCTACCTATTGTATTTGGCCTTTCGGAAAGTAATTTCGTTTTTTTTTCAGAGAGATGTCGTTAGTTGCTTTTCCCGATATTTTACCTTCTACTTAACCGCAAAATTATTTTACATTTTGACAATTGACATTTCAAACATCATTTAGTACCATGTGGAAATCGAATCATTTTAATGGAATCCATCGAATTTTTGTTTAGCATTTTAGTTTATTCATTATTCATTAGAAATATTTCTTTACTTTACTTACTGCTCATGTGTGAGCACCATTCCAACCTGTCTATATCTAATAGCCTCCCTCCATCTTTTCATGTTTAGTGAGTTCACCCATTATAGGACCTCTGCTTGCGTTAGGCCATTTCCCAGTGCTACTTCTATACTACATAAATTCTCCTTCATTCCTAGCCTTTATCCTCAGAAACTGAAGCACATCTGTTAAATTTTAAAACAGATTTCAGCACTAGTTTCACTGGTTGTCAAGTGCAATGAAAACCTTTCTACAATACACCCGGCTATCTAGCAGATGATCCAACGCATACAGCAACCCAAGCAATTCACCTGGTAAACGGAGACCTTCAAAAACGCAGACTACAGGACAGGTTCATCTCAGCTGAGTATATACACGCAAACAAAAAACATGGATGAGGAAACCATAATCTGAGAGCAATATGATTGAATTATTGGTTGTGGAAAAACCATATTATAATTAACATCATAATAATATTGATATGTTAGAACCATGTTATTGTCTAGATTAAAAATAATATTGTAAATATAAAATTTCATTATGAAATAAATTAAATAATAAATTAAATATTATTTAAGAGTTCGAAATGGGAAATGATTCAATTCTTAATAATTATTTTTTTGGAGGAAACACTTTAAATTAGATTATAAGAATTTTAAAAATCTAAACACAAAACTTCAAAAATCCAAACATTAGTTGTTTGTAGTTACATTCCAGCAAACTTATCATAATTTGTTTACCAACAATATATTATGGTTATAAAAACAATATTATTTTGATATACTAATTGTATAGTTAAAACCAATCATGTTGCATTTTTTAATTATCAAATAATAATGACTGAAACAACTATAAGTTGTTCATCGCAACCATATATTGTCACAGAGAACATAGGATGATTTTTGTGAACATAACATAACCACGTTTTTTCTCTGCGTGTAACTAGCTCTACCGTCCATTAGAGAACGAACAGTAACAATGCTGAGTGGCCGATGCAATCCTTTGACTATTTTTCTTATACATCGGCATTTGAGCTTCCCTAACCTCTTCAATAACTAGGTCCAGAATGCTCTTATGACCGAAAGCTATGCCACTGATGAAGGATATAATAATATCACCATTAAATTTCAATGCAACTGAAAAGACAAATTAAAATGTACCAACAAGTTTCCCGTCAACAAATCTGCTTCACTGAAAAATCAGCAAACGAATGCTTATTGTATATTTCAAGAGTGTTTTGTTGACGACCTGGCTTTTATCAACTTTTAAAAGTAATTACACATTTTCATTAGATCGCAAACTTATCAAACTTTAAAAAAGCTTTAAATAACCCATTTTGACTGTGACAAGTCCATCTGCAAACACCGCTTTAAAATACTGCTTTTAACTGTAAACCACATTTCATATATGAATATCCTTTCAAAAGGCATTGGCAAATTTCAATGTGTTTAATATTTTTTAAGGTTTTTATTTGTTTCCGTAATAAAAAGAACTACTTACATATATTTTTAGTCGAAAGTTGTCATATCTGTAGAAAGAAGATATAACAGCAATATGCAGTTGTATTTTTATTCATATGACTGCATTTTTCAATGTTTGAGTCAAAAGAGGACTCAAGATAACAAAACGAGAACAAGTTTTCAAAGAAAAATACCACAACCCAGTTATAATCATTGCCACACGTACCACTTTTTACGCCCTAGCAATAGCAAGTGGGTATCATTTTGTTCCTTTTTCAGTTATTCTGATTTTTCTTTGTTGTTTTTTATTTAAATGTTCTGTCCTTAGCAACCTTTGAGAGGCAGAGTTTCGTTGTGGATAAACAAAAGAACAAATAACAGCATACTTTGCAAACATAAGCGTACCCAGCAAAAAAAAAACATCTCAAAACACTAGTAAATTCAGGAGTTCTACTGCTCTTGGACTGGTTCCAATTTAGGTGAAAAACGCATAATTTTAACATAGGCGTGTAATTAGCGGTCATGTGTTCACATTTAAAAATAAACTAACTGTCATTAAAATGAGTGCTTAGAACTAATGAAAGTTCGATGACTTGGATGCGTTCTTAATTTATAAATTAAATATTAATTTATAAATATTAATTTATAAATTAAATATAAATTAAAATTCAATATAAATTAAAAACTCAAAAATATGGATGTACACATGATTTACTAGAAAAATTGAATGCATTTTCAAGTACTCCAAAACATCATTTTATTAAAGTTAGGGATGAAATTAAAAATGCATTTAGCAAATAAGTGGTAACGAAATCATGAAATCACCATTTCCTTTTGAACACATTCCTGCCGAACTGCAATAGATAGCGCCTTGAAAATTTGCAAGAGTAGCCTTTGTGCTAAGGCGCATAGTCTGCCAAAATATAGAATGAATTGGGGCAGTGGGCGTCCTACCTCTCATACAAAGTAAAAAATTATTATTGTGTATATAGAGAACTATAATAGGTATGGTCTTCAAAGTGGGTACAAGTAAACCTCATGCCCATGCGTATACTCTAGAAAAACATAGGGTGAATTGGGACAGTGAGCGTGGTACCCCCATACAAAGTAAAAAATTATTATCCTGTATCTGGAGAACTGCAATAGGTAGCGTCTTGGAATTTTTCATCAGTAACTCCCATATTAAGATACATTGTGTAGAGAAACACAGAATAAGTTTAAATAGAGGGCGTGGTACCTCCTATACAAAATCAAAAATTATTATCGCGTAGAGAACGACATTAGGTATAGTTTTGAAACTTTGCACAAGTAAACCTCATACTAATGTGAATAGTCTAGCAAAATACAGACTAGATAAGAATACTGGGAGTGGCACATCCCATTGAAAGTAAAAAATGGTGATCGTATTAATACGTATAGTGTAGCAAAAAACAGGTTGGATGGGAACATTTTTGACTTAAGAATATCGTGCGTTTTCGCGTTAAAGTTTGGTTATACTTTTCATCGAAGTGTTTATTGTATTTTTTGTGGATTGTATTTTTATAAAATTTATAACAAAGATCTCTTAAGAATAAGCAAGAGATTTTAAAACACGTTCCCATAGCTAAGCTATTTAAAATCACCTGTTGTGTTCAATTCGTTTTAATAAAAACGGATTTTATAGAACAGGCCTAGTATTGACATATGTATGTATGTATATATGTATGTGTGTATGTATGTATGTATGTATGTATGTATGTATGTATGTATGTATGTATGTATGTATGTATGTATGTATGTATGTATGTATGTATGTATGTATGTATGTATGTATGTATGTATGTATGTATGTATGTATGTATGTATGTATGTATGTATGTATGTATGTATGTATTTCTTACATATTTTCCATTTTTTGATCTTTTTTCTTTGTTTTCAAGTTTTATTTGCATGTTTGCTTTTATAATGTAAATATTATCAATATTTACATACTATTTTAGTAAATGAAATTTATGTCTTTAGGAACTTATTTTTTCCGGGGAATACTATTTTTCCCCAAACCCTAGTTTAAGTACAGAAATGATAAATCGTATTTGAATTTAATATGCGTTTAAAATATTTATTTAGACATTTTATTTAAGAATTGTTTCAAAACTAATTTACACATTTTAACATTACTAAATTCCTTGTTAGGAAATGCTTGCAGGACACATACGTGTGTAAATACCTTACACATGTACATATATACATATTTATACCAACATTACAGCATATAGATCATTGCATTATCAACTTATCATTCTTTGTACGTTTTATATGTAAATACATACTATACTTTCTTGCAATAAACATACATACTCATATATTATTAAGAAAAAATATGTTGAGTGCAAAACTAATTCGTGGTTTTTTTCCTTGTTATAATTTTTTTTTTAACTTTTTAAAATCTGGTATAATTTTGTGTTTTAACAATCTTTTGGTAGTAAGATTTTACAGACCTCTAGAGAAAATTATTATTCAATTAACAATCTGCATTTAAAAAAGCCATCATTTGTTTCTTTAAATCAATTTTTCGAGATTTATTTGACATCTCGTGGAGTCTTGTTAGAACTGCAGATCAACCATTTTCAGGTATTTAATTTTTGAAATGAAGAAATAATTTTTTACATACACATCTTTACTCCGAATTAGAGATGCTTGCATGAACGTGACCATTAAAAAATATAAAAACGCGATTAGTTAGAATTTTTTTGCTTTTTTTTAATATATTTCTTATTTTTCAAAACTTGTTTTCCTGACTTGAAAAAAAACTAAAGGATTTTTCCGTCGCGCATTTAACAATGCTTAAATTAAGTAAAGTAAAAACTCATAATGGATCAAGGCAAGGGTTTGGGATTTCCCGGATTTCTTCATTTCCCGGGAAACGGGGAAAAAATCCATTAACGGGATCCCGGACTTCCTGGGAAAAATTCAGCTCATAAAGTGATTAAGTTTATTTACTAAAATAGTATGTATGAATGATTATTAAAACAAACAAGCCAAAAAGGCTTGAAAAATCATGAGGTAACATTAAAAACAAGTAAGAGCGCTATATTCGGCTGTGCCGAATCTTCTATACCCTTCACCACGGTGATTTTATTTATACAGTCATATACAGCATTATCCTTATTGTTGACTTTTTACATAAATTAAAATAAGTCGTATGAGAATAAACTCATTATTCATGCTTTAAAGAAATAGAAGACAGTGGCTACGCAGCTAAATGAAAACAAACTCCGTTGGATTTGTCGCCGTGTAGTCAGCTACTTAATGATATTGAAGACGACAGCTACATCGTAAACTCTGAAATTATTGTAGAAATACCTACTTATTTTGCTTTTATAAAATTAAATAACTTTTTCAAAAAATAATAAATATTTCCTTTAAAACTTTTTGTTTGTATATGAATTTGTAATTAATAATTTTGTGACTTTTTCTTAAACAGAGATCTCATCTATTTAAGAATCAAACGCATTTAAAAAAATATGTTACGGTATAAACATATATTCTTACTATTACAAATATGTTATGTTGCACTCATGATTTTCATTTTCACAGAAATATTAAACATTTTTTATAAATATTTCAAAAATTGTTTGTAAAAATTTTTTGCAAAAATATTATGTATTTGAAAATTTTTTATATAATTTTATGGAAAATTTTTAAAAAAAATTTTTTAAAAGTTTTCTGTAAAAAATCTTTTTGAAATATTTTTTAAAAAATTTTTTAATTTTTTTTAAGTTCTAATGAATATTTTTTTATGTTTACGAACCTGTGGGTATTGCTTTCTTTAAAGGTCTTTAATACAAACCAAAGAAGAAAAACCCTACCAACCTAAAACCAAACAAAAATCGCCCCTCGCAGGAGGATATTTATCCTCTGAGATTTCAATGCACTCATTGCGATCTACCTGTCGCGGCCTAATATTTATTTGACAAAAGAAATCAAATGAGAATCATTAAAGCCGAAAAAAATAAAAAAATGTGAAAAAATATAGGTGGCCGAGGTTTTTGGCACGCAGCCTCCAAAGGAATGATCCGATTTTGCTAAATGGCAATTCCAAAATTTTCGAAACTATGCCTGTCAGATTATATATATATATATATATATATATATATATATATATATACTATATATATATATATATATATATATACAGAGAAAGGACTCACATGGAAACAAATAAAACTCTAGCCTTAGATAGAACTAAGTGAAATGATTTTACGGCCCTATGCTCCTCTTAGGAACCACGGGAATATATATATATATATATATATATATATATATATATATATATATAAGGCTAGAGTTTTTATTTGTTTCCATGTGAGTCCTTTCTCTGTGACTTCTGCTTCAACTAGACGTCTCCACGTCTTTGCAGGTTTTCCTCTTCTACGGCTTCCCTGAGGATTCCAATCGAGTGCGTTGCGTGCTATGTCGTCTTGTGGCTTACGGAGTGTGTGGCCAATCCACTTCCATTTTCGGCGTCGATTTTCTTGACTTACAGGGTCTTGTTTTGTTGCTGTCCATAGGTTTTCATTGCAGATTTTATTGGGCCAATATACTCGTAAGATTCTTCGTCAACAGCGATTTATGAAGCGTTTGCAATTCTTTTCTCGGCGCATTCCATGTTTCGCAGCCGTATAGTACCACTGAGGTAATGCCCGCGTTAAATATTCTTATTTTTGTGTCCCTTGAAATTTGCGTTGATCTCCATACTTTTTCGAGTGAGCTGAAGGCTACACGGCCCTTGTTTACGCGACAACGTATGTTGTCAGCTGAACCACCAGTAGTTGTTATGATGCTACTGAGATAACATAAAGAATCTACCGTGTCGATTGGTTTTCCGCTTGCGGTGAATGGTTGGTGGATGTTAGAGTTAATGCACATAATTTTGGTTTTTGGAAAGTTTATGAGCAATCCGACTTGTGCAGCAAACTTTACAACGTCATTTAACATTTCACTTATGGCTGAGTGTTTGTTGTTTATTCCCCAGGTAATTCCTTTGTTGCGTTGGGACACTCGCGACATCAAGGCATCTAGGACAATGTTAAAAAGCAGTGGATGTAATACGCAACCTTGTCGCACGCCTTTTTGTAAATATATTTGGCCGCTGCGAAACTGGCCTGGCATGTGGCCCCATTGTAAAGTGCCTTAATGAGACGGATTATTTTATCTGGTACACCTCTGCACCGTAGTGTCTTATATATCGCGTCGTGATTAACGGAGTCAAAGGCTTTCTCGAAGTCTATAAAATATAGGTAGAGTGGGGAACGCCATTCGACGGCTTGTTCTACGATGATGCGTAGTGTGTTCACGTGGTCGACGCATGATCGGCCTGCTCGAAATCCGTCTTGCTCATTATGCATACTGGGTGATAAATATTCTGCCAGGCGTTTATTAATTATATGCGCTAATATTTTATTTATCATGCTTAGAAGTGTGATGCCTCTCCAATTTCTGCATTCTGCAAGATTTCCTTTTTTAGGCAGTAGCACGATCGTTCCTTCGACGACGTCGGCATGCAATGATTCGTCAGACCAGAATTCGACTACAAGGGGATGTAATAGTTTCGCGCTCAGCATTCGATCTGCCTTTAAAAATTCAGGACCTGACAGATTGGTGTGCTTAAATTTTTGTATCTCTTCTGGTGCCTTGGCAAACGACAATCAACATCTATATGTATAAGAATTCAGAATATATATACTTTATGGGGTCGGAATGACCCCCGGAATGACAAACTTATATACATATACCCTTTCCACCTGTGGTGAAGGTATAACAAAGAAAAAATGTAACAGATGTGTTTAAATCGGTTACCTAAGTGAACGTGTTTTAAAATCACTTGCTTATTTTTAAGATATCTTTGTTATCATTTTTATAATAATCTAGCTGTGCCCGCCACGTCGTGGGCGTCCTGACAATATTTTGCTCGATTTTGCTTTAAAAATATTCCACACCAAATGTAAGACAACAATGTAATTCCACAAAGTAAAAATACAAATCAAATACAAATTTTATTCAATTGGCGCCTAATTTTGCGCAATAGTTTTTAAAATAACCTATTTAAAATATCTTTGTTAATTTTTCTATTAATTTATATAAAAATTACTAATCTTAAAGGACGCTTATTCCTTTTTTATAGTTTTTATTATTTTTTATATTTTTAAGCTGTCAACAATGTTAAGTCCCACAGGAGTTTGAAATTGGTTTGTGATCAAAACTCTTGTAATTTTCAGAACAGGCTGGTTTATACTAAAAGAGTATTTAATTTATTATATTTTTTTATAAAGGAAGTATTTATTACTTTAGCAAACCAATAGATATTGTGTTTATATTGATTGCAAAATTGCCAGCAGCTAAATCACTGTTGTAGATTTAATAGTTAACATGGCAGTATCAAGATAAATCAGATTCCGATGTTTCTGGCTTCAAATAACTCAAATTGTTCAAACAAATTAAAAGCGTTTAGTTATTTTTGTTTGTCACAATTGCTAGCTGATAGTTCTTCTATAGATCGAGTAAGTTAAACAGTTGCACTCCATAAAGTTTTATTACATTCTTTTTACATTAACGACTAAACCGACATCGGTTTACATTTGCAACATCTTCTTACATCTAACATATACCATTAACTCAGCTGTCAAAAACTGAAAAGTAAAGAAGCATAATTTAGCTACTAAAAAATAAGAACATTGGTTTACAGCAAAAATTTTTAATGGGAATAATTGTTGCTTTGCTAGAGCAAACCCAAGTGTTAATGTAGAGTATTAGAGTTGTAGAAAGTATTTTAGAGAAAGAATTTGTAAAAAAAATAATGTACATTCGTATGGCGCTTATTTTTAAAAACATATTGGTTTTTATATATTTTTCACATAAATTACTTTTTTTCGGTAATGCCACTAAATTAATTTAGTTTATTGCCATTTTTATAGTGATAACACTAAAATAATCGAAAGATGTAAAATGGAACAAACTGAATTAGGAACATCTTGTAAAGATGTTGATTTTTAGCCCTGTGTAATTCCTATGGAAAGATGTCAACATCTTCGCAAATTGATGTTAGATGTTAGATGTTGATTACACAGTGCAACACGGAAAAAAATAACCATATACGGACACGACTACGTGATAAAAGACCAAAAAAAAGACCCCTGTTTCCCAGTTTTGCCCAAAGTCCTCCAGGTTTTTTTATGGGCCCTCAAAGATGTGGGGCCTCGATGTCATTTTTGCAAAAAATGATCATTTACTCAAGCTCATATTTTGCAAACCGTTTGGAATTTTGATATACTCTATCTTCATGGGTTCAAAATAATACAATTTGTTGAGTTAAAATATAAACATGAGTTCGTGGTTCCAGTTGATGTAGTTCTAATTGATTTTCATAGTCCCACATCCCTTAAGTCTATGTCACAAAACTACGTCTAGTATTGGTTGGCACGATTAAAAATTTTTGTAAGACTGAAACTCAAATAACAGTCATATTTTTAAAGCACATTTTATCAGTTCTTCTCTTTTGTTAAGGCTTCATTGTTGTAAGAACATCCTTATGAACAATTGTAATTGAAGTTTACGACATTTGAAACGTTTAGCAAGGCATGATATCTTTTAACATCAATATGATTATTAATGGTTTGATGGTCGGTCGGGCGGTTTATTGGTTGGCTGGATAAAATTTTCTTTATATTATTGTGTGTTTGAAACTAAGTACAAGGTTTATATCATTTTAAACTCAAAAAATAAGTGCGTAAATTAGAAAGATTTATTTTAAATTTTATTGAACATTTTTTATTTTCTTATGTAAACAAAGTTAAAATTATTTCAATATTAGAAGAAGAACATTTAAGACTAGAATGTAAAGCTACTACGGGTTATTGAAAATGTAGGCCCTATTGTCGTTTTGACGCTCTTTAAAATGGTATTAGCAAATTATCCATTAGATTTGTTGCAATTTTGCATTCGATTGGTAATTTATGACTACCTTATTTCCGTTGAGTACCGTGCTTATACTAGCCTTTACTTTTGACTGTAGCGATTTATGATTATCAACTAATAACTGGCGACATTTTCCTCACAAAGGAATTTTTTGGTAATTCCTAGCATTTGTCTAAGCCTAGAATTCTCTCCACATTCAACATATGTTGGCCCCTAGTTTTAAGCATTATGCTCTACTGTCTCAGTCTCTTTCCCCACAGGTATTAAATTTCATCTTTTTTTATTTTCATGTAGGTTTCCATTAGGTGCCACTAACACATTTATTTATCATACTGGACTTGATGGCAAATGGCTATTACCTTAAGGGGTATACCCCTTAGAATATATTCGTATTCATCTCTTGCGGCCAACAAAACCCGAAATTCCTTCGAACCTATTTCGAGGTTTACTTGTCCATCGCTGTCAGATATCTATTTAATTTTATTAAAAACTATAAAAAAAACTGATGGTCGACAATTGGCAAGAGTTCGCTCCACACAACTAAGCCAGCCTCCTAGCAAGGCAAGATCTAACTAGGAGTCTGTTGCCGGCTGCCACCACGAGGAGTAAAAGTCACAAAACTCATAGTACACTGGGTTAGTCAAGCCATTCCCGCACATTTTATTAAAAAAAAAAAACAAATAATTACTGTCGTGTCTTGCACGCGGTTAGAATTCAATTGTTTTATTTTTCTGTTTGCTTATTATCTATTTCTTTTATAATTCATGTGTTGCCAGATTATAATTCATATTGTGGCTTAACATTTTTCTTAACATCTAATTTAAAACTATCATTATCTTACAATATAACACGCTCCCTCTTTTTTATTTTTTTTTTTATTTTAAAACCTTGCCATCTTTACGTGGCCTTAAAATTCTTTTAGGTGTTGCATCATTTGTTTCGACCCGTGATGAAACCTCCACACTACTTTCAGTTTTTGTTTCTGGACTACGACTATGTTTCACTGTGTGCGCGATGTTTTCGGGATCCTGCAAATCTTCATTAGCCTTTCTTATTTGATCGGTATGTCGCTTAATTATGCGATTACTATCGTTAAGATTACATAAATACGTTTTCGCTCCAAGTCTTTCAGTAATTGTTGCAGGTGACCAACTAGCTTTATTAGGATTACTGTAATCTCTTATGTAAACCCTTTGCCCACTACTAAAATCTACTGTCCGTTTTCCTTTGTAATTTTCTATGTCTTTCTTTTGCTTTTGTAATATTACTTCTCTTGTAGTTGGCGGTCTTAAGGAATCTAGTCTGGTTTTAAGAGCACGACCAAAAAATAGCTTAGAAGGTGTTTCATTAGTTGTACAATGCTTTGTGTTTCTATAGTCGGCTAAGAATCGATTTGTAATTGTCTCTAACTCTTCACTTGGATGTTCTTTTAATGTTGCGTTAATAGATTTCTTTAAATCTTTTACGAACTTTTCAGCTTGTCCATTCGTAGACGGATGCCCTGGTGCCGTAAAAACATGTTTAACTTTATTTACGTTTATAAAGTTTTGAAATTCACACGAAGTGAACTGTCGCCCATTATCACTAACTACCACGTCCACCAGTCCATATCTACAAAATAGTTCCCTTAGCTTGGAAATCGTAAAATGAGAAGTTATTTGTTTTGTCACAAACACCTCTGGCCATTTTGAATACGAATCAATTACAATAAATAAAAACTTATTTTTAATTGGTCCCGCAAAATCTATATGGATACGTTTCCAAACAGAAGTTTCCGGTACCCATGGTGTAAGTACACTCTTACAAGGACTGTCTTGTAACTCTTGACATGCAGTGCAACCGCTCACAAGTTTCTCTATATCGCTGTCTAAGCCAGGCCACCATATGTATGATCTTGCTAAGGCTTTTGTTTTGACAACTCCTAAATGAGTTAAATGAAGACACATTAATACTTCATTCTGTATTTTTTTTGGTATTAGAATACGATATCCCCACATGATACATCCCTGTTCAACCGACAATTCATCTTCTTTGTTCTTATAAGGCTTGTATTCTTCTGCTTTTAACTGAGAAACGGAACCCGTCTCTATTGCGATTAATAACTTTGCTAATATGGGGTCACGTCTAGTGTGTATTGCTACATTCTTGAAACTCAAGTTTAATAGATTTTGATCTTTAATAAAATTTATATAATTGTATTCATTTACTTCTTCGTCAGCCAATTGTAACTGTGGCATTCTAGATAAATTATCAGCCTCATTAGAAGTACCTTTTACATGTTCAATGGAGTAATTGAATCCTGATAACAACAATGCCCATCTCTGCATTCTTGCTGATGCCATTAAAGGTAACCCCTTTTTTTCACCAAATATTGTAAGCAATGGTTTATGATCCGTTCGTAATATAAACTTTCGACCTAGCAAATATTGTTTCAACTTTGAAACGGAAAATATTATTGCCAATGCTTCTTTTTCAATGGTGCTATATCGTCTTTCACTTTTTTGTAACGCTCTTGAAACAAAAGCAACAGGTTTTATACTACCATTTTCATATCTATGTGCGAGGATTCCTGCAACTGCTGTATTACAAGCGTCTGTGGTTACTAAGATTTCTGTATCTGGGTTAAAGTGCACTAATACATTATCTGAAGCAATATCAGATTTTATAGTATTATACGCCAGGTCACACCGTGAAGACCAAACAAATTTGGAATTCTTTCTTAAAAGTTCATAAAGAGGATTCATTTTCATAGCAAATTTATCGATAAATTTTGAATAATAATTTACCATACCAGTAAAGGCTCTCAGCTCAGATATATTGTTTGGAACAGGTGCATTAATTACGCAAGAAATTCTTTCATTACTTTTTCTCAACCCTTCTTTATCTATTGTAAAACCTAGATATGCAATTTGTTTTTGAAAGAACTTGCATTTTTGTTTATTTAATTTTAATCCTGCCGATTCAAGTTTGCTAAGAACATTTTTTAACGTTATAAGGTGTGATGCTGTGTTTGGACCTGTGACAGTAATGTCATCCTGATAGACGACAACATACGGAATACCTCGTAGCAAATTTTCTATTATTTTTTGAAAAATTGATGCTGCTGTCTTTATACCAAAAGGCAAACGTTTGACTTTTAAAATTCCTATGTGAGTACTCCAAGTACAAAGAAGTTGCGATTCCTCATCCAATACCAACTGGTTATATGCTTGAGATAAATCGAGCTTCGTAAACAATTCACCTCCCTCAAGAGCGGCGAAAATTTCGTCGATTCTAGGTAAGGGGTACTTGAAGTCAACCAAGTACTTGTTTATAGTGACTTTATAGTCAGCGCAAACACGTATGTCGCCATCAGGCTTGATAATTGGGACTAAAGGTGTGCCCCAGTCAGCGTTATTTACAAATTCTAGCATACCCTGATTTATCAACTGTCTCAGCTTTTGCTCTACTTTGCCCTTCCATGCCAATGGTAAAGGTCTAGGCTTATGAAATATGGGTTTGGCATTTTCACATAGTTTCAGTGACACCTTGTCACCTACAAAAGCACCTAACTCATTTGTGAATACAGATGAAAACTCATTTTTAATTTCATTTTCTAAAATAGTGTGATTAACAGCTTCAATTGTGTTAACTTGACAAAGATCGAAATTAAATGCTCGTAAAAACGATCTACCTAATAGGGGTGGATTTTCTGTATTGGTTACTACTACAACAACTCTTTTAGACACTTTGCGAAACGTAATTATTGCATCAAACTCACCTATTATTTTTATACGGTCACCGCTAAAATCAACATACGGTATCTTACATGGCCTCAACTTATGCCCGTGCAATTGTTTGTAAATTTTTGCTGGAATCAGAGTACATGGCGCACCAGTGTCACATGCCGCTTCCAATTGTAATCCTTCAATCAACACTGGTAGTGAGTAAATTTCATTACGAGTTTTCCCATCAATGCTGAAAATAAAATTGTTATAAAAATCATTAACATTATCATTATCATAATCATTTTTTGATACGTAATTAACACTTTTGTTTTTTTCTTGCTTGTATCTACAAACAGATGCCAAATGCCCCAATTTGCCACAATTATGACATTTGCTGTCCTTATATTTGCAAACTGCAGCTTCATGGTTACGCCATCCACAGTGCGTACACGGCTTCTTTTTCCTTTCTATATTTTCGTTTCCAACATTTTCTGATTTCGAACGATATTTCTTTTTGCGTCCACTTTTAACATAGTTAACAGAATCTTCCAGGCAATTATAGTTGTCTTTTCGCTGAGACTTTGCTACTATTTTTGTTTCAACAACTAAGGCTTTTCTCAACGCCTGCTCTATAGTTATAGACTCGTCCTCCTCACATAGTCTTTCAAAAATGTCGTTTGACATGCCCACGATAAATTTGTCTAGCACAAACGCGTCCAGATATGACCCAAATTTACAACTAAATGCCATTTGTTTGACACGTGCAAACCAAGCGGCTACTGTTTCATCATTTCGTTTATGAGCCATGTGGAATTGTTTTCTTTCATGAAATATTATTGTGGGTGGTGTGTAATGCATGTATAGCATTTGACATAAATCTTTGTACGTTTTTGAGGAAGGCAGGTTTGGTGTGCACAGGTTATGTATTACATTGTACGCTTCTGCACCGACAGACTTAAGCAATATGGCCTTTTTCTGGTTATCATCTGTACAACCAATTTCACAAAAATGGATTTCCAGCCGCTCGTTCCAAATGTACCATGCTGAGTTATGTGGCGAAAACTCTGGTACGTTGTTGGACTGCATCAATGTATATTGTCCAGTGGGTAGCATTGTTCCCTCGTTCGAAACTGTACCTGCGTTTTGCATTGTATTTATATGTCCTCCTTTTTTGTACAATTTAATTTTAACTGTATTTTTAACAGTAAATGCACTTAACCTCTTTTTTTTAACTTTTTAAAAACTCGTCGCCAATATGTCGTGTCTTGCACGCGGTTAGAATTCAATTGTTTTATTTTTCTGTTTGCTTATTATCTATTTCTTTTATAATTCATGTGTTGCCAGATTATAATTCATATTGTGGCTTAACATTTTTCTTAACATCTAATTTAAAACTATCATTATCTTACAATATAACAATTACTAATAAAAACTTATTAAACTAATAAACATATACATATATATATGTAGATTAGGCTAGAACGTTGGTATAGGGTAAAAAATAATTCTTTGTATTACCCGTTCTAATAGTAATACAGATTTGTCTTTTTATGTGAGAAGTTATTCTACAAAGTTTTATTGTGATAGAACCACATCTTTTTGCCATTAAATCTTATAGAGTCTTTAAATCTTATAGAGTTATAATTTTATTTTATTGATGGTTTTTTATGTTCTTTATTTTAATTTCATTTGGACTTGCGTCACCTCCTACCCTACTCCAATCGTGTTCACACTTTATAATTGAATTCTTCTTTTTTCTGTCAATAGCAGTTCGATGTCTGCAGAGCAAACCCGATTGCATCTTGTTTGCTGCCGGGTTATTGTTGCATGTTGAACAGCTAATTTAAGGTTTTTATCAAGATCAGTAAGACACAGCTCTACGTCTTTTGGTGTTCATAAGGATATATTTATTGAGCAATGTTCAATGAGATATTTTTTATATTATAGTCAATTTTCGCAAGTGTTTGTCCTCGCTAGAAATCTAGTCGGCAAAACAATTTCTCGGGGGTTCCATAGGCCCCCACTGCGCATCGGAGTGTGTGAAGCAAATAAAAGCCTATTTAAATAACATGAATGACTTTTTTCATCTTACATTAAATTTTGCTTGCAAAATTTTTCGAGTATGTCGTACTTAGAGTGAATTAGGATTTTACAAAATAAAAAATGTCTACTCGTGCTTGTGTTTGCAGTTGTGTGAGTTTCGTATATGTTTATTTGTATGATATTTTGTTTTTTCTTTCTTATGTGAGGTGAATTTCAATAATCCTATTGTCTGCTTTTAGGCTTTCGCACTTTTCGCATATGAATATGCGTGAGTGTGTGTGTGTGCATGCCTCAATGTGGTTTTTGTTGTCATTTCAGTTGCTTTTCATTCTTCAGTTTCATTTTTTATGTGATTTACAATTTTCGTTTAGAGTTTGAATCACATGCGTTTGAAATTTTGCCGACTTTAGCTCAGAAAAGTGGATTTGTAAAATCTCTTTATAGAATTTTAATGCGACTTTTTCTGAATTTATTTACTAAATCTTTTTTTCTTTCCTTTTTTGTTGTGGCTCTGTGCTCCTTTTGTCATTCTACTGGTTACCTTGTTTATTCTCCGTCCTTAGTATATGTGTGGCACTGCATGTATGGATGGCTTAGAAAAGGTTTAATATAAAATTACTTCCATGTCTTCTTTGTTTACAGAATGTTTAGCTTTATTTATCAACATTTAACTTTAAAAGTCTTATCATTTAAAGTCTCTTTTAATTTTTATCTTTTATTGTACAAACTTAATTGTTCGGTAGATGCCTTGAATTTGCATAATAATTTAAAATTATTTTTGTATTATTCAGGACTTATTTATTTGTCTAGAATTACAATTTACATTTAGTAAATTTAAATTTATTCAATTGAATTTATCGAAAATAAAAAAAATACTTTAATTGTATTTATTATAGAATTTTTAAATAATTCTAACGAATGACTATTTCGTATTCCAAATGCCAAATATGATTTAATTTTATTTAAGAAGTTTTCAAAAATATGGTAACACTTAATAATTTTAGGTTTGAAGATTTGAAAATCTACCTGGACTCCAATTTTTGTTAAAATAAAAATATAATAAAACGAATTTTATCCAGATACGTGTTTAGCACATAACATTATAAATAAATAACCACAATACCTGGAGGTTAAACACCTTAGCAGACGCTTAACCTGGAACAGTCACATAGAAACAAACTGATCGTGGTTGCATTCTTTTAAGAAGGAGAGACATTGCTTCCCACATCCGAACATCAGAAGGATGCCCCACAAATAATAACATTACAAATTTCTCTTCTAGCATTGGCTTGATTTAATAAAGTATAGTTTACTTCTTTTTTCCCTTTATTTTAAATTTTCTGTTAGACGTATGGTATGAGTATTTATTGCTAGTTCATAGATATTGCAGATACAATAAATATTTCTAAACGTGTTTAGCACTTAAACTTTACTAACTTAATGATTTTCATTAAAGATCACGTGATCGTCGTGAATAACGAATGATAGTGATTAACATTTTTATTTAACTCACATGCATGAATGTGAGTAAAAAAAATCCGTCGTATGTAAGTGTGATGAGTAGAATTTCATAGTGATTGTTTCTTTCGTGATTGCTTTTTTCTAATCTTTTTGTTTTTAATTTGTTTTCCTGACTTAACAAAAAACCAAAATAAATTTGTGGTTGCTGTTGATTTTTTTTTCACAGATAATAAAGTAAAAATTGCACTAAAACTGAAAAGTAGGTTTATTTTTCATCTCTTTTCTCACATTCATACTCATACGGGTCAATATACCCCCTTTCTGCTTTGTTCACGTAATTCCACACTTAGCATCTGCAATGCAACACAAAATAGAGATGATACGAATAATCATTTACATGAGGATCTTTGGGTGTATAAGGAGTATTGTATGTTTCCAGCCTTGGCTGGAACATGATGATAAATTTGCATTACAATTACTAGTGTGTTTAGGCACCTTTTCAAGAGATTGGTTATTAATTTCAAAAATGTAGACCTGAAATAATATTTTTTTTTTGTAATTTTGTTATTTATTAAAACCAATTCACTGTTCAGATTTTTTCCACTTAATAGACTGTCAAAATAGCATTATTGATATCTTTATGGCAACTGAAGAAAGTTGCCTTATACAATACAAATTTTTCCCCACTTTTGTTCGGTTGCTATCCAAAATCGACCTATAAGTTTCATAATTTTTTCAGCCTACTTCTAAATATGTTTATAATTAAACAGATTCAAAGCCGCACTGCTAAAACAGAAACACTAGCAAATTTTCGAGTGCAGTTCAATTGTTTTTCATCAATTCGTCAAACTCCATCATTTCCAATCCCATTTTGCGTTCTTTCCTTTATTTAAAATTTACAAAATTAAATAAAAGAAACAACCCTTAAGTTTATGTGTAAAAAGAAAAAAGTTATTTGTCTTTTTCCATACGGTGGTAATAAACTTTTGCAAGAATTTACAAATAAGATTTTTGAATTTACCCATGTCTGAGAAAAGTGTCTAAGTTTGCGTTTTCATATTTAGTACAACTTACCAAAGGCACCCTGGTATGTTCATTTAAGAAAATATTAAATTCTCGTAGACAAGGTTCATTTTAAATTAAATGATACTGCTTTTCCCGATTTTCACTATTGACCATTGTAATTTTATTCCTTTTTTTGCAAAATTTCCAGTTTTATATTTTTTAGGATAATAATTCATTTGGCAATTTTTAATTTTTGTTTTGTACCGATTTTTCATAGGGTCAATTAGCGTCACTCGGAGACACTTAGATTTCACACAGAGTGTGTATGGGTATATTAGGAAACATAAAAATAACAAGAAGTAATATATATAATAAAAATAAAAGCTAATAGGTGTCCACAGACGTGACTTAATTTTAAGTAAATGGCCTTATATTTTAAACCATTGGAGATACTTGAAATTTGGCTAGTACGTGTGTTGCTATAACTGCATATCTGCAGTTAAAAATATTAAAATTAGAAATTCAAAGCTGACGTTATTTGAGGTATATGGCCTTATATTACATTTGAAGTTTAAATTAAGTTTTCAAAATAACAAATATAATACGATTAACGTTACGTCAATTGACATATGTATATTGTGTGATCAAATATAGACACACTTGATTTACGTAAAGTGCTTATTACTACCTATATACATATGTATACTCCGCAATAAAAAAATAAATAAATCTCAACCTAGATTTAAATTAAAAGCTTAAAAATGTATTCTTCCCAGTTCTCAGTTACTATCTTACCTAGAAATACGAATGTATTTGGTATTAATCAGTACAGTTCATACAATTTAAATTTGACATTGCATTGTTTTCAAACGCGAAATCTGATTTCATTGAATCTTGGCTGTATTTTGGCAATCTGGCTGGACAACAAATTTTTTGAACTATATTGGCTCTCAAAAGTTATTCAATAATCAGATCAATCAAACTTGGCAGAAAAATATCTTATGGCCTTAGGCATAACGGCTTGAAAATAAAAAAAAATCGGACAAAGGAGAAGAAAAGTTCCCCTTAGAAGAACTAATCCCACCTCTGAAAAATTAAATTTTGTGTTAAATTTTCTCACACTTTCCTTTAGCAAATGCAACGTTTAAGGCCTGCGAAAGTTCAAAAACCTAAACTTTGACCCAGGAGATTCTAAAATAATATTTCCCCCTGCCCTCTTTTGTGGGCGGTGACATAAATATTTTTTTTAAATAATGTAATTATTAAAAGTAATGAATTACACACGCCCTAATACCGTAAAAATAAAATTTTTAAGTTTTTTTGGGCAGGGGGAGGTATCCTTTCAATCCCACCCCCGAAACGTGAAAATGTGATTTTTTTGTGTAATTTCCAAAAATATTAATTTTGATGCTTTTATGTGGAAGAGAAGGTACCTTCCCAATTCCTAACAAATCTCCACCACCCAAGAATGTTTATAAAAATACATTTTCGTAATTTATTTCTTTATAGTATTTAGTTTCTATGAAAGTCCGCCACTTTGTTAGCATCCTTACAAAATTTGCTCGATTTAGCTTCGAAGAAGGCCAATTACATTATGCAACTTATGTGGCTTAAATTTATCTCATTGTTCTTTAAAATTTTATTTGTATTTTTATCGTGCAATTTTTATTGCAGCATTTGTGTGGATGGACGCACTACGCACTACGAATTAGGGAACAAAACGAATTACAAAAGTATATGAATATGTGTGCCCGCAATTGTAATTATTCTCTACCCTCTCTACATCTATGTAAGAATTGCAGCGACAAAATATGCACAATGTAAAAAGCGAGAAAGTAATATACCCCAAATTTCCAGACTCTTACTTTCAGATATGGTTTATGTATTTACTTTATATAAAAGTACCAATCCCTAGGTAATTATTTAGAAACATAAGCTAAATTTATTTAAAATTCTAAAACTATTGTAGAGTTCTGTAAATAGTGTTTAAAAATATCAAAGTTGCTGCGAACTCTGCAGTGACATTAAATCAGTACCTTCAGTACCTTCACTACTTTTTCTCTATTTTCTCTTGAAAATTAGATATTTTTACGAAAAAAAAGATCCTATATCTTAAACTAGATACTAAGGTACCTCTCCATAAATTTTTATTTAAATTTATCCAGACAGAAAGTTGCAGTTGTATTATATGTATAGATAATAATTCATGTATAATAATAGTAACAATAAATTTTATTTAAAATATTAAAAATTAAATTATTTAAAACAACTTAAAGATCAAAAACATTTTATGACCGACAAAAAGGTTTTTTACTCGTATCTACCTATGCAAGATGAGCAAAACAGAAAAATGGAGAAATTTACAAAAATTGAAAAAAAATGTCTCAAAAACACGCAAAGCTTTTTTCTACAGTATAAAAGTAGAGATTCCAAATTTTGTATTGATATATAACATTTTAAGGATCGCGATGGAGATCGTGCTCAAGAACTTTTTCACTTTTTTTTGACAAAAAGGTATATTTTTTTTAATTTCGATCGACATTTTTTATCATAAAAATTTAAAATAAAAATTAATATAATTAGCTGTCAATAAAGCCTTTCACAGAAAAAAAAAATCAATTAAAAATCTTCATTCGTTTAACTGCAAAAAAAATATGCCAACCTCTCAAAATCGTAAAAAGTCTATAAAAACGTATGCAATTTACTCAACTTTTCTGATTTTAACAGTGTCCCAAAACGACAAATTTCGAGCAAAAGCCTTAAAAATTCACTACACTCCAGAATTTTGTACTTAAATTTTTATATTTCTTAATTTTATTTTTTGGCCTAATGTCCGGCTAGGTTGGGAACATACCCCTCTGTGTGCCTGTAGGCTAGTTACCTGTAGGCAGTTTATTATTCCGGGTTCGCAACCCGTCTAAGACACTGGGTGTTGCACTATAACGAGTGAAGGTCTTCGTTACTATACCAGCCAGCAAAATTGTCCGACATCCATTAGATGTCTGATAGAAACGTCTACAAAAAAGTCAGAATCGTATACGAATTCTGTCAGAGTTCTGACACAAAAATATATGGACTGGTTGACACGAAGTCTGACAGACAAATCGTGGGAATTTCTGAGTTTCTTTTCGACGTTTCTAATAGAAATCTTAAAGAATTCTAAAAAAATGATATGGGAATTTTTGCGACATTGGCAGACAATTGTTTTGATTTCTGATAGATATCTGAAAGAATGTAAATCTAATTGACTATTCGTTTAGATTACTTACAAAAATCTGACAGAGTGTCTAGTAAAATTTGTACAGAATTCTTGCAGAAATCTGATCAAAATTAAATTTAGCATAGGGTAATTTAATTGTTTATTAATTTTATTTATTAAATACATATGTATGTATATGAAGAATTAAATTGTTATACTGTTATTCAATTTTCTTTTAAACGTTTCTCAGCTTTACAAATTCTTTCCTTAGCCAGGTTTAAAAAATCTCTTAATGAGGTCTTCCATTGATCAACTTGTAGTTCTTGAAATATTTTCCATCGCAAGTCCTAATGAAATAAGTCTAATTACTACCACTATTGTTAAAAAATAATATCATGTACCCTTAAAAAAATTCTTTAACGGCTATGTTCCCCTTTGTGTTTGTCCATGAAAATCGCAAGGCCACGTCGTCATTTTTAAAAATCATTTTCAAATTCCCGCAAATAATTTTCCCACATCGTCCTGCGGCTGTTTTTTAAATCTCGCTATCTAAAATATGGCATACATGAGTATTTAGTAAGTAAAAATAAAGATTTCACCATCTAAAACTTACTAGGTTGAGCCTTTTTTCTTCATAGTCTCTTAAAAATGTACTTTTTCGTAGTTAGCAGGTGCCTTTCAAAATTGGATAACTCTGTAAATTCCCTGGTTTTATTAGGCTCATGCTTTGCTGTGCACCTCTATTAGACACGCGCTAAAATGATTTGATCCATTATTGATTGCTTTGTTTAACTTATACATAGTATGTATAGTTTTCATATTTGAATGCGCTGAAATTGTCTAGTGGGCCATAAAGCAACACACCCTTATGAAGGTGCACCAAAGATTTACATTATACGTTAAGTTTTCTTTGCCCTAAAATCAAAGAATGTCTTTTTTATTATTATAAATATATTTTTTAAATTTGTTTTTACTGTTTAATTATTTATTATTGCCACACTCACTTTGATTTGAAAAAAAACGAAAGGAATTTTTCACAATTTATTTATTACTGTACGAAATCTATCAGACATATCGATATTTAGAATCAAATAAAAACCTATCGAAATGTTCATACAAAATCTTTTAGAAAACGTTCAGACATGTCCATCTTCCCAGATATATCTGAAAGAAATTCGTAGGAAATATCTGACAATACAATCAGAAATTTGTCAGAATTGTCGTATTCAGACAACGTCGGCATGTTTTGCTGGCTGGGATGCTTTTTAAGTTAAGTTGGAATATAATTTGTACATGTATTGTAATAATTAAATTAAAATAAATTAAAATTAAATTAAATTTATTAAATTAAAATAAAGGAAACAACAAAATATAAGGTGGTTAATATTAAAAAAAAAAGTAAAAATATTCAACAAGAGGGAAGCTTAAGGTAGTGGTAGACTTCGTTCTCACCAACTGACGATCGATAATTGAATACAAGTTTTCTCGTATTCCTTTATCTGGTTTTGGTTGGTTAAATAGATGATGCTTACAACTAAACACTACCCTAAGTAGATTAGATACAAGAGTGCTGATGACGGACGTGGCTGTCTAGAAAATGTGCATTCCGGCCCAATTTTTCTTTAATATTATCACCTAATTTGTAATTTAATTAATTAATTCTTTGTTAGAGAGAATAAAAACGAACTTAAGCTTTATTATAAATTTCATTGTCTGTAATACATAAACAGTTCGACTAATAATAATTATAATTTTCAAAAATAAATTAAAATATATAAAATTTTAAAACTTAAGAGCTCCCCAATGTCTCTTTATTCGGAATTTTAATCACATTGGATTATAAGCTACAGAGTTATTTACATTTTTTCCAAACCCCGCACTATGGATTAGCAAACAATTATTAATGCTTTGTAAATAGGAGTATTCAAATCAAATCACAAAAAATCAATTTAAATACTCAAGTGAAAATTACAGAAATGATTTTTAAAACAATGAAATTTTATTAATTTAATTCGTTTATCGTTTTCCTAACAAGATTTTGTTTCCCTTTTAGGAAATCACGTACATAAAATCAGTCACATCAATGAAGTGGCAACATCTTAATTTTTTCTTTGATCTTTGTCTTTTCAGCCTCTGTTTAAAATGTTTAAAATGAGTAAAGGAAAATCTACATATTTATTTTTATTCTCCTTGTTATAAGGACACATTTACACTCACAGACTCCCACACAAATTTATTCACATAAGTAAACAAATAAAATTCCTGGTATTTCATTTTCAGCAAATTAATAGTCGTTTCCTTTTAATATATTGACTTATCGACTGCATTTTATTTGACTACAAATCGCTTACAACAGGAATATTAAAGTTACTGCCGAGGAACGTCTGTGACTACAAATAGAAAATCACAAATTCACATACTGAAATCATGTCGAAAAATTCTCTTTAAATAGGGTTTCTCAGTTAGTTTTCTCGAATTTAAATTTTAAAATAAAGATTGAGTTTTAAGTACAATCGATAAGGAAGATTTTTTGGAAGAGATATATTTTTTCAACATTACTTTTTATTACAAATGTCAAAGATATCTCTTTTTTCATAAGGACACTATTGTAAACTTCAGAATTTTTTTATGAAGTATCTCGATTCAATTTTAAGAGGAGACCCCTAAATGAAATGTTTTCAAACTCTATTAAATAGATTCAAACCTGATTTTTGCAACATTTATAGAAGTTAATACGAATGTATTCAGTGTAGGTATGTTCTCAATGTAATTTTATCTACAAACTTCTAAAAATAAAAGATTTTACATTTCAATACACATTTACATGCACAAAAAGATTCTGGTTAAAACCTGATGTCAGTTAAAAAGTAATACATTAAACTGTGCACATACCCAATTGGCCATAGTCTCGAACTACTACAATATTCCGCTGGCAATGTGAGACATGTTTCAATAGATTGTAAAAGACGTTTGGCCAAAAAGTTGTATAAATCTGGTGCCATATTCTGTAATTCTCGTAGATAAAGCTATCGTTAAAATTCTAATACTGCATATAACAACAACGTGTATTTTTACATATTTTGACATTTTTAATTTTAAATGCTCCTATTATATGCTACTAAGCATGTACTTGATTTGACGACCATGAATTCATATTAAAGCCATCGCCAATTAACAATATAAATCTTTTTCTGATACTTACACAGGCTTGTATCACATCGCCCACCTTTTTCGGTATCTATTAAAAAGAATTTTTTTTCTGTCCTAAACATGTTGCTGGATGTTCCTAAAATCGTGTTGATTTCCAAACTGGTCTCGAATTTAGTTATCATAGGACAAACAGATTAAATCGGAGTTCACGGGGATTTAAGCACATAAATTGTAAATTAAAAAAATTGAAAAATGGATAGTTACTAACAATTTTCTCGCATATTTGCTAACATGTTGCTGAGCTTTTCGTAGTACCGTTAAACTGTTGAAATTCCAAATCTTTCAGCACTTCCTTAATCTGAGACTGAATAAAAATCACTTCCTTTTTGATATAACAGGCTTTATTTACAACGGCATTATTGCATTTGTAATATAATAAACAAATTATGATATTTAATTTTTAACAATTTAAAAATAATGGTCGAAGTTTCCAAAACTGTTTTGTAATTTTGTAATAATGAAACAAGCAAATCTACAACGCACAGATTTTTCCTTTTAAAAGTGCACACTGGGGCGACGTTGCTTCTCTCGGCGGAACATTAGATATGTGACCCATAAATAATGAAATCAACCGTGCATCATAATTTTGTCTTGTCTAGCATTGTCTGGACTTAATTAAGTAAATTTTTTTTTCTTGTCTTTTCTTTTATTTTAATTTTTCTTTTTGACTTAAGATATGAGTTCTGTTGTTAGTTCATACACATAGAAGATACAATAAATAATAGGAAAAAGAGTGCACACTTTAATTGATGTTTCCATGATTTTTAAATTTCTAAAAGGACTTATCTGGGGGTTTCGATGCTAACTATTGGTGCATGTTTGTCGTCCAGTCAGTGATGGGCGTTATTAATTTTATCGTTTTAAACGCTTCGGATAAAAAAGTTGAAGACGATAATAACGCAAATGTCAATTTGGCCAACTGGGACAGCAAGGAGCAAAATAGTAATACTTAGCACTGATAAATAAATAAATAAGACATCAAATACATTATTGGCAATTTTATTTTGAATGTTAAACCATGATGTAATTTTCTATTGTTTACTAATGCAATCCATGAAATAAGATGAGGATTTCATAATGAGATTGGTTGGGTGATGGATTTTCTAAAAACTAGACTTCATATTTTCCAGTCAAACTTTTAACCGCAGATTAGTTTATATATGTATAAACTCAATGTATATTTCTTTATAGGCCACCCAGGGTGACGCGCGATACCAAAATTTACATTTTCTAAATTATATCGAAAATGTCTGCATTTTAAATAAAATTAAATTCACTTAATTTTTTTTCCTTAAAAACACATTATTCAACCATATATAAGCTACAATCTTCAAAAATATGATATCTTGTTAACTAATCGTCAAAAGTCGCTAAATTAGAAATCAATTTTTGTAACAAAATGAATTGCTGAGTAGATAATACAAGCATCTCTAACTTGAACTATTTTGTGGATTAATGATTCTTGGTTTCGTTACCAATTGTGGGCGTAGGCTAGTTCATTTATCACAAATTTCCAAAAATGTAAGAAATGTAAAATGTAACCAACAAAGGTTGTAATTTTGCTGATAATTGAAGTTTAACTAAAAAATAAAAATAAACTCGATTTTATAATTTTTTGACGAAAAAGTACGCCTAATCTATTATGTTTATCAGAAAGATTTTTACAAATCATAAAGCAAGAAAAAAAAAAGCAAAAATAATCATTACTACTGGAAGCAGAGTCTTCCGAAATAAACCTTTTTTATGAAAGTTGAAATTAAAAAAAAAACAAAACTCTGTTTAAATTGGTAAATTATGTTTTATATTATTTTTCGAAAGGAATTTTTCCCGTATCGAAATTCCTACCCTACCTGTAAATAAATCCATATCAAATAAAATAGTCGCAGTTTTCACCATCTTTAACTTAATTTATTTATAACTTTTGACAAATTAATAATGTACGAGTATTGCTAAAAATTATGTTGTAAATTTGAAAAAAAAAATAAATAAATACAACTCTTGTCCCAAAATAAGATTCTACGGATGATCACAGTTGCTCCCTGGTACAATTGTGGAACAAGATTCACGTGAGTACCTGCCTAGTTGGCCTAATCTCACGGTGGTCTTACCACCGAGTGAAACTTAAGCGTAGACTAGCGCCCCCATTGTGTATTATAACAACCCTTTACGACTGCCACCAATCGCAATTTGTGTGTGATACAGTCACAATAAGTAGCAATTTATATAATATGGCAAGCCTTATCCAAAGCAAGCCTAGATCCATATTATAGCCTCTTGCTTAGGGGTTTGGAGACTATCCAAACTCCGTCTGTTGAGAGTGCAACAGCACACTTGATCGACCGTGCACCATACCTACATAAATCGATCTTAAACCACAACCACCACTTGTACCCCCGAAGGGGACCTCACCAACAACCGGTCACAGAGAGGATAGGCTCTATGTGGGGCTACCGATACCCGTGGTACCAGTCCTTTGGGCACTGGTAGAGCCTCGAAGAGAACCTGTATGTTTTAACACTTTTCTTCCAGATTTAGGTTCTAGGAACCCTAGCGTCTGGTGCCCCTATTTTTCCCGAGTGAAACGCGTCAAGGCATTTGAGAATGTAATGCAATGACAATTGGAACCCCCGGGGGGATGCTCCGTGGTACATAAGAAACTCGAACATCCACAAAGATCTAAACGTGCCAACAGTTAATTAGCGAAATATGCAGTAACAAATCCAAATCCGCTGGCTCGCAACATGCTAAATGAACGTGGTTACATTCGTCTAGGAAGGAGGGACATTTCTTCGCTCACCCGAACATCAGAGGGATGACCCGCAAATGATAGAAGCAACCGTGAAACATACATCTTTTTTTTTTTTGTCTAGCACTGGCTGGACGTAACAAGTATATTTATTTTTATTTTAGACTTAAGATATGAGTAATTATTGTTAGTTCAAAAATATATTTGAAGATTCAATAAATAAAATATGAAAAAAACTCTTGTCGCTTAGTTGTTCGTAGTACTAAAAAATAAATTAAAGAAAAAACAAGTAAGAGTGCTACATTCGGCCATGCCGAATCTTATATACCTTTCACCATAGTAATGTTAAAAATTCCCTTACTCTGTTGTTTCCCAAATTCACAATAATATACTCGTACATTCGCTTTTTTCATCTTCATTATATAATATAAATTTAAAGAAATTTATTTTTTTCGTAAAAATTTTTTGTAAAAAATTTATCCAACAATTTACAGAAACTTTGGTGTAAGATTTAGGACCTTCCTGCAATCTATATTACGTTAGAATGGTCAGAATAAAGCACATATTGACCGCCTCAATATGACTATTGATGATTCTGGTTTCCAGAGAGCTCCCTGTGGTTCTATCGGCTACCTATATGTGTATTGCATTAAATAAAAGCCTTTAATACAAATCAAAGCAGAAAAAATCTTTCAACTTAAAAGCAAAAAAATTACGCAGATGGTTATTGATCTCCTGATATCTGTATGCATTCCATGCGATCTACTGTTCATGGTCTAATATTTATTTAACAAAAAAAAAACCAAAGGGGAAATATTACAACCGAAAACAAAGTCAAACTTATATATACCCTTTCCACCTGTAGTGAAGGGTATAAAAGAACTGTTTATAAATTAGACTCGCTTTCTTTATTTTACCTTGAATTAATGTGGCGCCTAACCTCTAAGGCCTATGAAGCCTGAAAGTAAAATGTATAGTCAGGGAAAGTTTTAATTTAATCAAGATATTCATTCAGAAAGTGAAGACTTTTCGTCCTCTTTCTTTCAAATAACTTTTACGAGTATATTATTACCACAGAGCAGTGCTTTATTTTTCTATTTAGCAGGATAAAAAGAAGGTAGTTCTCCTGCTTGTGTTGGGTGTTAAAACTAAGCAGCTTTACTAGGCTGGGAAATAAGATATCAGAGCTAATGCAATTAATAAAAGCAAGGAGTAATATGCATAAAGATACCCATTCCCCCACAAGGGAAATCCACTCTTTATACCTACAGGTTCTGAGCGATACAGATAATTCAGGTGATATTACGGCCAAAATCCAGATAGAGGATAAGGTAACTAGACTAGACACCATGGTTATTAAAGACTGTGAAAAAAGTTCCTAAACGGATATTTTAAAGTGACCTAGTTAAATGCACTTGGCCAAAATGTTAAGCACATCAGGAAGACCGAAAGAGGTGAATTGATAATTGCACTGAATAAGCCTCCTATTAGCGAAGCAACCGATTTCAAAAACGCAAGTGAAGGTTTTTTTTCCGCAATTTTTATTTATTGTATCTTCAATATAATTGAACTATCAATAATTACTCATATCTTAAGTCTAAAAAAAATAAATATACTTGTTTAGTCCAACCAGTGCTGGACAAAAAAATGTATGTTTCACGGTTACTGTGTTACTGCGGGTTATCCCTCTGATGTACGGATGAAAGAAGCAGTGTCCCTCCTTCTTAGTCGAATGTAACCAGGTTCATTTAGTATGTTAAGGGCCAGTGGATTCGGATGAGTTTCAAGCTTCTTTAAATACCTTATGGCAAGTTTCGCTATTTCTGCTTTAACTGATGGCACGTTTAGATCTTTATGGATGTTCGAGTTTTTTATATACCAAGGAGCAGATGTAATTATACGAAGAATCTAATTTTGGGCGCCTTCGAATTTTTTCTACGTTGGTAGCTGAGGTACAGCCCCATAATTGAATGCCATAACACCATATTGGTTTTAGAACTGACTTGTATAATAAAAGTTTGCAATCTAAAGCTAGAATAGAATTTCTGCCTATAAGCCAGTTTAATTGGACTGCTTTCAACTTCATTTGTGTTAACTTTGTTTCTATGTAGCGTTTCCATGTAAGGCGCCTGTCAAGATGTATGCCGAGATATTTGACGTCTGGAAGCTGAGGTATCGTTTGGTTATTTATCCGAATAGGGGGGCAAGATTCTCTACGCAGTGTGAAAGTTATGTGAGTACATTTTTGTTCATTCACTTTTATTCTCCATTTCTTCAACCATTTTTCTAAATTAAATATGTGGTCTTGTAAATATCGTGATGCTACTTCGGGTCTTTCGTGAATGCTCAAAAAAGCTGTATCGTCAGCAAATGTCGATGTGTGAACTTGGTTACTAGTTGGCATGTCTGAAGTATACAATAAGTATAAAAAGGGCCCCTATATACTACCTTGAGGAACTCCGACTTCGATTGGCTGGGGTGAGCTCAAAAAATCTGCTTCTTTCACAATAAATTTTCGTTTGGTTAAATAACTATCTAGCAGCTTATAGACGTTTTCCGTAAAATTCAGTTTTAGCTTATATATTAGTCCTTCATGCCATACCATATCGAATGCTTAGGAATCATGGTAACCAAGGGCACCTTCCGCTCTGTGGGAAAGTACTCAAGACGTAAAATGGCATTAAAAATAAAAAGAACGATTCTGCGAGCTACACGTGGCAACTCAATTAACATCTTGTTACTGGTTTTATCAACGCCAGGGGCTTTTTTGGTGTTTAAATCCGTTATTAAATCGGTACTGCAGCACTAGCCTCGACAATTGGCAACTCAACTATATCAGTTGATATATTTGGGGTAAAAACCTTTTTCAAATGTCCAGCAAATAAATTTCCTTTTTCGGTGTCACTCCTTGCCCAGCCTCCAGCTGAAGTTCGCAAGGGAGGCTTACGTAAGACTGGCCTTTTAAGGTTTCTACAAGCACGCCATAACGAATAATCTGATTGAGGAGTTGCGTCTAGGTCTCCCAAATAGTTTTTCAGGGATGCTACTCTTCGAAATTACAACATGTCCCTTAGCCGGTTCGTGCATTCTTTAAGTCTGCTTTTGAGTTGAGGAGATCTCTGTAATTGCCATTCTCTACGAATTTTTCTTTTTTCAGCCAAGAGCCGTTCGATATCTGCAGAATAAATTTGATTGTATCTAGCTAATTGTCGGGTAATTGTTGAATATTGGGCAGCTGATTTGAGGTTTTGGTCAAAATCAATAACACTCCGCTTTACGTCTTCAGGTGTTCTTAGCGGGATGTTTTCCGAACAATGAGTACTAAGATACTTTCTATATTCCAATAAGTTAATGCTAGTGATAGTCATTGGTGATATGATGTTTTGTTTATCCCATATATAGACGATAGTGGGTGAATGATCTGAGGATAATTCAAGTGACGCTTCAGCTTTAATCGTTTCTCTCGGAATACCCTTAATCACGCCAAAATCAATAACATCCGTTACTTTTTGTCGATCAGTAGGCCAATAGGTGGGTTGTCCACTCGATATCACATTCAGACGCATTTTTGAAATTGTGTCAAACAAAACACGACCTTTTGGAGTTATTAGGCGTGATCCCCAAAACGTATGTTTAGCGTTGTAGTCGCCTGATGCTATGAAACAGGGGCCTAGTGATTTGAAGAAATCGCTGTATTGACTCTCTGATATTTGAAACCTAGGAAGTGAATAAATCGAAGAAATAACTAAGTTTTGATGAAATTCTTCAATGCAGATGTTTGTTGCCTGTAGGTAATCTTCACAAAAATCACACAGTAAATAACGTTTTATTCGAGCCTTTATTAGTATTGCTGAACCACCATATGCTCTGCCACGGGGGTCTTTGGTGTCATATAAGATATAGCCATTTATTTTAAAAAAGCTATTTGTTGTTAAGTGAGTCTCTGCAACCAGCATGACATCAATTTGTGCCTTCTTAAGGAAGTATTCGAGTTCATTTTTGGGTTGGCGCTAGCCGTTTGCGTTGGTTTGTTAAGTAACGCCTGCAACATAGTAGATTGCATGCATACCATTTCTTGCATCATGCTGCTCATAGAGCTCATAAAACTGTATATCGAATGCACTAATGTCTCGATGCTTGCTTCGAGACGATTAAAATTACCAGATGGTGTTTGTTCTTTAGCATGCGATTGCAAATTAGGAGTAGAATTAGTTGTCGGTGTCGCTTTATGTACTGAAGTATGATTGGTTTTTACCATATCTGCGTATGAAACATGTTGTGTTGTTGGTTGGGCTAACTGAGGAGTACTTAGTTTTTGAGTGGTTTTCCTTACCATGGAAAATACTGGACAGCCTCTGTAGTTAGCAGTGTGGTTTCCACCGCAATTGCTACATTTTTTAACTTTCGAGTCATCCCTTGCTTTGTCGCATTGGGCGGAACAATGTAGCTCGCCACATACAACGCAAACCGGAGGCAACTTACAGTAAGCCCTAGTATGATCATATTCTTGACAGTTTAAACACTGGACAGGTCCTGGACGCTTATGCGGCTCCTCTACAGTTATTTTACGGTGTAACAGGTATTTCAGATTGTAAATGGGGTGCATTTCGTTCTTCTTCAATCTGATATCTCCAGGTTCCAGTTCAACGCGAAATAGTGGTTGGGGGACACGTTCCCGATTACGGAGATTATCTACTCTTTTTATTTTAAAACCCGCTTTTTGGAGTCCGGCTCTTATTTCAGCTAGATCAACGTATGAATCTACACCTTTAATTACTACCTGTAGACCTTTGCTACTCTTCAGCTGATAGGTATGAAAGATCTTTTTGCTGTTTTCAAACCCGTTTGCTGCTTTACGATAACTACTTTCATCAATAAATTGTATTTTGGTCTCATCAATGTTACCACGCTTGATGGGAATTACATAAAATGAGTTCTCGCCAATAATTGTAATTAACTTTTTTATTAAGTCGTTCGAATTTTTCTCCTCTAAATAAACTGGAGGTGGTTTGAACGACTTAATTGCCGTTTTATGTTCACTTGTTTCACTATCTAAGATAGCAAAACGATTATGGGAATTTATTCCATTAGAGCCCTTGTCTTTATGTACTTTAGACATTGGTGCAAGCTGCGAAGATTTAGGGCTTCGACCTCTTTTTAATACCGTAATGTATCTGTCCATTCCCACTTGCGTCTTAGGTTTTTCTACACTATCCATATTAGTTTTGGTAACACTTTGTAAGGCGACTTGTTTGTAGTTATTTTATTGTCATCGCTTATCAAAAGCGACGAACAAGATTGGGCACATAAAACTGGCGTAGTGTCTAAACACATATTATTTTCAGTTATTTTGTTTTTATTTAAATCAAAATTGTCTACATTTTTGTCACTTAAATTAAAGAGGCTCATTGGCCCCTATAGTTTTTGTTTTATTTTTAAAGTAGCAAAGTGATAATGCCGTTGTAAAAAAAGAAAAAGGAGAGAAAAAAATGTTTACAGACAACTTTGTTGTTGTATTAAAAACAAGTTTGTTTTTTTGCTTTTGTTTGAATTTATTCACACTTTTTGTTTTTGTTTTGAAATTGCGAGCTTAAAAAAAATCGCGTCCGCACTTATCAACGCACAAACTAAAACTGTTGAAGTGAAGGTGAACAGCTGAAGTTCGTGTCCTTTGAGAAGAAGTACTCATAGAAATAAGGGATATTGATGAGGTGACCACAAAAGAGGAGATATTGGATGCTATTTTGAACTTGTCTGTCGAATTCGAGTCGTTGCTTTGTTGTTGTTTTAATAGTCTGAATGCGATATTAAAGAATAAAAGAACTTAATATTTCTCTAATCTATTGATATAGAAGAATATTGAAAAATCGACTCGACATTATTTTCGATAAATGAGCAAATAAAGGTTTAATATCGCTTTTTTTCGTGTGTCTTAAATATAATTATTTTGAAATAGATGCTTATTTCTTTAACAACTAATGTTGCAAGATCTCTAAATACTCTTTAAAATTACACTGCATATTGCTTTATTTTCTCTTTAATATTTAGGCATATTTAATTATGCCAATTAAAACTGTCTGGACTTATATAACAAACAAATGAGCAATGAAAAACACGCAGATAGCACAATTTATCTCTGCCAAATAAATTGCGTAAAAGTAATGAATTTCGGATCCCACTGCTGCAAATAACACACAAAATCTACATGAATAAATTGCTTGAGAGATGGATAAATAAATAAATAAGTTTGTGTGTGTGTGTGTGACAGCGTGATTTAGATGTTTAACAAGTGACATAAGCGTAAATGCTTAAAAAATAAAATTATATAATGCAAATTAGCTAGATATATACTTACGTACATACGTAACATAAATGTTATCCCAGTGGATTAATAAACATATGAATATCGCCATTAAAGTTTAATCTAGCAGCCAATACATTTGTTTCACGGCTCCCTTGCTTACATTAATTCATTCTTACACTCAAACAGATGAGAACATTTATACACGAGAACGATTTACTTATCAACAGACACACACACTCATAAACGGAATCACTTAAAGCTTAGAATTCGCCTAATTTATTGGTTCTGATGACACCGTAAGTGTGAATAGGCATTTTAACTTTGTGCGAATCCTAAAATTTTATTAACTCACACTACAAGCACACAGCGGAAGGATGTTGTATGTTAAATCAACACCGCTCAGTCGTTTCGTCGTCACCGGTATGTAAATGTTTCAGAACAGGGATGGCAAATGAATAAACATTCAAATAAATAAATATTTATATTGAAGTATCCGTTAACGTTACGCCATTTAACGTGAAGTAGAACAGGCTCCAGGTGCCATATTCTGTATTTCTTGTAGCTAACATTTTGTAATTCTTGTAGCTAACATTTTGACATTTTTGTTTTAATTTAATGCTCATTTAAAACTAAAAATGTCAAAATATGTAGAAAAGTCCAAAATCGAAAAAGTTGTGGAAGTTCGCAATTTTACCGATACGAAGATACTGAAAACTTGACAGCACCTTTTATTTTTGTAAGCGGGATTTTTAAACGCTATACATATATCTCTTCTTCCTGAGTAATTACCTAGAGATAGGTACCTCTATATAAAGCAAATACATTTATCATAACCGAACCACTATAAAAGTAAGAGTCTTACAATTTAGTGCGGATTACTTTCAAAGCAAAGTCGTCCTCACACCTACGAAGTGGCGGGCACAGCTAGTCATACTATAAACTTAACTCTAAAATTTGCAATAAGATAAATTTTAATTGTGTGTGAGGACCTATTGAAGACCATAATCGCAGTGCAAATGCAACTTTTTAGTCAGTCAGCCACGGGGAAGCAACAGGGCAAGATTTCTTTTAATTCATTTAGAAAATTATTCACCTTCGTTAAAAAAGTCTTGGTAACAGGTGCAGTTCTATTGATTAGGTCAGAATTTTATTAAGCTTTAAGTAAATGGAGTATCCCTAGACTAGGTGGATGAAGATAGAAAAAAGTACCAAGAGCTACTTAGTTTAGGCGGGCCAGAATTTTATTCGATCTACCTAAACAGAATAAACCACGACTCACCGTGGGCGTTGATTCAGAATGTTATTCGCTTCAACAATAAAAAGTCGAGTACTGGTGCCAAAGTCAGGCTGGAGCAGAATTTCATTCGCCCTGCCGAAAGTAGCAATCGACTGGCCTTCGGAAAGATTTTATATCGGCTTTCAGGAGCCTGTAAACAGGCCGTGATAGGCAAGTGTTGTGAATGGCGCGATCGTCAGGGTAGTGTAGTTTAAGTTAATTTAAGAACCAACGCAATAAAGTCTATAACGTTATTATATTTATATTCAAAGAAATACTGTCACTCATGTTTTTTTTTAGAGAACAAAATAAATTATTTAGGTAACGACCCTGGAAGCCACGACCTCTACCCCATAGTGAACACGTCGTTACAAACTATTTTGAATATACACAAATATAATATTAGGCTATAATTGTTATTCCCAAAATCTCTTTTTTGCGTAAATTTTTTAATTAGATATTAAATTATGAAACAGAAAATGTATGCTTTAGTGTCAACTTAGTAAATTATTTCTAACCTAATTTTTTGTCACTAATGGAATCGCTCTCCATGCACGACGTGTATTGCACGTGAGGCACAGTTCCTGACTGTTCATTAAATTTCATTGTATGGCTTATATTATATGCTAAAGATGAAATATTGATGACAATTTTAAATTAATGTAGTGAAAAGCGGTAAGCAATAACAGACTCTAAAGGTTAGCTCTTCTATACGGAAAAGGAAACACTTGAGAAGTTTTGTTCTCCATTTTAATTTATTTAATTTATTTATTTTGTTGTATTTTGTTTTATTTTTGATGCCACTCAACACAAAGATTTAATCAAAACAAATAAAAAGCCAATTTGATAGCCACCAAACTACTCAACCTACTTCAAAAATTAAAAGGTGGCCAACTTTCGTACTTTGTGTTGACGGACGCGTACTAACTAAGTGAAAACGCTCTTGAGAAAACCTATATTTCAGCATTCTTGTCTGTTGAAAAAGACGACATATATCGTATGACGGCTTCTATGTGGCCCGGGCTGATACGAAATAAACGGATTTCCATCACCGTTCCCAGATTTTCGGATTTTCAAGCAAAATTTTTGAGGAATTACTTCGATCTTTTGAAACCTTGAAATATTAAAAATATTTTTTTACGATTTAAAAAAAATATTATGCAGTTTTTTCAGACTATATAATCACAAAAATTTGGATTATATACTAAAGTAGTTGAGCGACAGTAATTTCCATGAGTATTAAGCACTTTGATACAATTTTTCACAACCCCTAGTTTTATTCTTTCTTCGACTTACTTTCTCTCAGTGTGTGTTGGTAAATAATTCTTTTAAAATTAGTGTGTTGTTATATTGTATACTTGTAAATGGAAAAAAGTTTAGATGATAAAAATTCAGCAATTATCCAAATAGAATAAAAATAAATTTTTGTATAATTAAAATAATATTAAATTGCAACTATCTCGAATTCAAGCGCCAAATTATTGATGGAATTACTGGCTGCAAGAAAAATTTGGCTGTTGACACTTTTGTGGTGAGTGTAAGCGCCATTAAGGCCCTCGATTTTGAGGTGCTGAAGTCGAGATATGTTCCAATGTGCATTTAATCTCTGGCCCTATTTAGTTATATTAAGTAATGATTGTTTGTGTTCAGCGCATAAGGGCATCCGTAAAAACAAGATGGATGAATATGTGAATATTCATCCATCGGTGAATATGTAATTAAGGGTACGAACTTATACGTGATGAATTCACAGAAAGGCATCAACACGTCCCTGTCCGATTGTCAAACACTATACGGGAATGGAGGCTAAATAAAACAACTCACAGGTGGTCTATAATAATGACTTGCAATTTTTGAGTATCCTTTGATCCACTCTTTTAAAGGAAAGAACGAAGGAACTACTGGTCTAGTAACGTCAAAGTAAACTCGCTGCATGCCGCCGCCATACCTTATTTAAAATGGTGTAAAGGAAATTACTATAGACCTTATTTTAACGTTCGTTACGTTAATTTATAAAAACGGAATTTGAAATAAATTGTTGATCAAATATATTTTATAAATTTATAAATGTCGCCATCCCTGACTTTAAGCGCTCCATTTCTCTGCAAGTATATGTGAATTTGTTCTGATGTTGTCAGTGATTTCCTGAATGATGAAGGGGGGCAAATGCGTAATGAACAATGTAAAATATATTGTGCCCCAGAGTTTAGTCTTTTTACCGCGATGGCTACTGCCACGACTTGTAAATTATTGTATTTCTTGTTTTTATAATAATTAAAATACGGCTTTTTAGTTTTATTTATCAATTAATATCCCTTTTGTTTGCTTACCAGCGCATTTTAAAACTTAATAAACTAAGCAAAATAGACACGTTAGAATTTATTATTCTTTAACAAAATAATTGTTATTTCCGTTTTAACAAAGTTGAATACGTTGACATTAATCCCAAATACAATCTGCCGTATCAACAGTGAGTTAAGTAATTACTATTCATTCATTTTTAATTGCGATAAGCGTGCGTATAAACGTAAAACTTAAAAAAAATTTCAAATTGATTTCTTGAGTGTTATTTTAATAGTTCGTAATAAAAATTGTTATAAACAACTAAAGTCATTTTTGAACTTAATTTAAGTGTTTATTCCACCAGTTTATTTTTTACTTTAATTTTTAAGAGTTTAAAATATCTGTGCCATGTTTTCGCTGCGTTAATGCTTATTTAATCCAAAATATGTAGTTTGATGACAATAACATTGTCACTCTTTAGTTTAGTAACGTACACACGTCTACCTCATCTTGCAGTTTTATGTCATATTTTATGGGTAATTAAAACTTTATTTTGAAAGACTTTTAGCATAAAAAAAATCGTTGGATGCTTTTAAGCACTTATCGCGTGGCGATTGTTCCGTTTTTTATTAGTATACAGTTCAAAATAAAATTTATTGCTCATAGGAAAACACATGGTGCCCAGACAGTAATATAAAGTTTTGTTAATAACAACAACAACGAAAAACCAAATAAATCAAAAATGTAAAAATCTTTGAACGCATGCAAATGTCGTTTAAACTACTTATTTTTCAATTATTGATTTTAATTTTTTGTTTCTCTTTTATATAGAACTTATATTTTTAATTATCAACCTATTTTATTTATCTATTAATGTCAACCTTGGGTAGTTAAGGTAACATTTCATTAGGACGTAAAATAGGAAACTGAAATATTTTAAGAGAAGTAAAACTTTCTTTTCGGGCACAGATAGAGGAGATAGCAAAATATTTATTCGATCAACCACTTATTTAAAAAAAACAAAAATTATTTAAAATAAAAAAATAATCGGTTACTTTCTTATTCACTGATTATTTATATTCATTAAATCTTTTCAATGCATATACATATAAATATGAATTTCACTGAAAAAAATTTCTTAGGTAATGTTAGCGAAAAAAATTAGTAGAACCTTAACGACAAAAATAGTTAAATAAACTTCATTTGTATTCAAATCTATATACGGTTTATTCATATAAACTAATTTTATTCAAACAGAATTTCTTTTGTAAAAAACATATTTCAATAAAACTTGAAAAAACTTATAAAAATTTAAATAAAATTGCGTTAAATTAGCAAAAATTTAATTTAAACGGTAGTAAAACATTCTAAGAAAAAACAATCCATAAAGTTAGTTAAATTTACATCCCTAAAAGAATTTAATGTGAATAATTTATCCGTTGATTTGACAACCTGTTTATTTATTTTACTATGTTTTTTATTTTATTTTTGAAGCAAATTCAATATATAAAAACGAAAAAGGAGCTGTAAAAAAGAAGAAATTTAACTTTTTTTGAGTTGACATATAAAATAGAAAATTTTTAAAATTTATATTTTTTACTTTTAAACATTTCAAATCAAATGCCCGAATAAAGACTGAAAAAGTTTATTCGTATATTTTTCTTAAAAGACGAAAAAAGCATTAATGATATGCAATTTTGTTTTCAGATTTTTATCTAATATAGATAAAGATCTTATAAAGATAAAAAAATACCTAAAAATTTTAGTTACTTTTTTAATCAATTACACTGTGCTCGAATTTGACACTTTTTTTAACAAGCTGGGCAACCTACTGGTAAAGCTAATTCGAGTACGCTGATTTCAATGGCATTAGCCGTTTTTAGAAGTTAGCACTCGTATTTGCGATATTCGCGATTCTTATTTTAAGTTCCAGCAAATGTCACCTAACAGCGAATCCAATTTTTTACCACAGTTCCAGTGTTCAAGTCTGGCCGTCACGGTGGAATCGCTCTCCATGCTCGTCAGAATCAGCTGGTTGTTCAGCAAACTTGTTGGTGTGAAAATGCAAAAAATGAGTCTTTAAAGATATTTTAATATTAATACGATGAAAGGCGGTAAGCAATTTTTCTATAGGAATGCGCCAGTTGTCAGACCGATTAATTCCTAAAACGTTGTCAATAACCGCTTTTACAGAGTTCCATGCCTCAAGCTCATCCATACTGAGGGCATCTTCAAATAACTTATCCTTCATCAAGCGACGGATATCCGGCCCATTAAGTATTCCTGTATAAAACGAAATATGAGTTTAGATTTTCAACATATTAGTATAAGATAAATAAATGCAAACCTTCTTTTATTTTCATACTACTTAATCTTGCAAAAATACGACATAATTCGTTAAACGAATTTCAATCCGGATTAAGTACTTTATTAAAGTTCACAATGCCTACCCAGCAAACAAATAATGAATGTGTTCAAAAGGAAATGGTGATTTCATGATTTCCTTAGCAGTTATTTACTCGAACTTATTTTTAATGTAATCCCTAACTCTAATAAAATTACATGTTTTGAACTACTTGAAAATGCATTCAATTTGTCTAGTAAGTCCTGTGTGTGTACATACATATTTTTTAGTTTTTAATTTACATAAAAGCATTTATAAATTATGAACGCATCCGAACTTTCATTAGTCCTAAGCACTCATTTAAATGACAGTCAGTTTATTTAAATGTGAACACATGACCTCCAATGACCCGCCTATGTTAAAATCATTCGTTTTTCACCTACATTGGAACTATTGCAAGAGTGTAGAACTCATGAATGTCCTAGTGTTTTGTCATGTCTGTTTTGCTGGGTAGTTTTATATGTAGCGGCGGTAACAAAACTTTATCAATTGATACAAGTGCATTTTCAACAATGTTTTTTTCGCAATTTAACTTTTTCACGTTGAGGCCAGTCATGTTTGTGGTACTGATCACCACTATGGTCAAAACAGTATAAAAATATCGTTTTTATAGTACTTTAGCGTACAAATTTTAAATCGCGAATACGAGCGCTAACTTCGAAAAACGGCTAATGCCATTGAGTTCTGCGTATCCGAATTAGCTTTACCAGCAAGGTGTCCAGCTTGTTAAAATTTGCGACTAGCACAGTGTTATTTTGTATACCTACACCCTATTTTAATAACGAAAAGAAAAAGTCATATTGAAGAAATTTCTTCATTATAACGAATTTAATAAAATAATTTTTTTTACGAAAATCGTCTCTAGATTTGACTAAAAAATTGTTAGCTGTATAATAACCCACTTTGTCTTTAATTCTACACCCCATTTTACAGTACACTGAACCAAATTTCGTAGGTAATATTAACGAAAAAAATTAGTTAACCCTTAACGACAAAAATATTTAAAACAATTTAAATTTTATTCAAATTTATACACAATTTATTCATATAAACTAATTTTATTCAACTCAACAGAATTTCTTTTGTTAAAAACATATTTCAGTAAAACTTATAGAAATTTAAATAAAACTGAGTTCAATTAACAAAAATTTAGTCAAAAAAGTAGTAAAACATTCTAAGAAAAACAACCCATAAAATTAGTTAAATATACGTCCCTAAAATAAGTTAATGTGACTAATTTATCCGTTGATTTGACGAAATTTTCGTTTATTCTACTAAGTTTTTTTATTTAATTTTTGAAGAAAATTCAACATATAAAAACGAAAAAAGAGCTGTAAAATAGAAGAAATTTCGTTAAATTTAACTTCAGAAAAATTATTTGAGTTGACATATAAAGTGGAAAATTTTTTCAATTTACATACATACATATGTATCAATATACATATTTTTTTTAATATTTGTGGTAATAAATAAATCATGATTGCGGTCATTTTCGGTGTGTTGTGCAGATTAAATTTAAGTGAAAAAACTATTCGAATAGATTTTACACCATAAGCGATTTGGAAGTGATATACATAGTTTCGTGGAGAAAATAAGAAAAACATTAAAACGAATGCCCACAACAGGAACTGAAAGCCTTATTCAGTTATTCCTCTTAAAACAGGAATAAAGGTAATGAGGCATTAATGTTATGCAGTTTTATTTTCAGATTATGTTGCAGATTTTTCTTTTAAAGATACAAATTTAACAAAGAATTATCTAATAATTTTAGTTAATTTAATTAATTTTTTGTCAAATCTACACCCTATAAAATAACGAAAAATGTAGTCATATTGAAGAAATTTCTTCAATACAACGAATTTAACAAAATTATTTTTTTTACTAAAATCGACTGTAGATTTGACTAAAAAGTTTGTTAGTTGTATAATAACCTTCTTTTCTTCAATTCTACACCCCATTTTACAGTATTTAGGTAAATTTTTTGTTCAGTGTATTTAGGTAAATTTTTATAGCCATATATATATATATAGATAGCCATATATATATATATATATATATATATATATATATATATATATATATATATAGTTTTACGTTTGTTCAGTTGCGATGGGCACTTGGTAATGTACTTATATTTTTAAATGAGGTTACCGCAGTATCAATACCGTGTGAAGAAATTAAATCAAATAATGTAAATTGCATTTCAATAATCCTTTTATAGTTTAAATTCAAATATATGTATATTGTAGAATGCTTAAATGTAGATATAAAAATTAATTTAAGGAAAGTCAAAAATATATATGTATGCATATATTGTCTGTATTCTTACTTAATCAACCATCTTCTAATGAACCGGAACTAGAATATCATGCTTTTGTGATGTTTGTGGTAAATGCTTTTACAGGACATAGATATTTGCCAAATGATAATGATTTCTCATTCATAAGCAGAGCTCAAAAGAAATAGCCATTTATATACTCGTACACCTAACGAGTGACAAGAATTAATTGAAAACTGTAGAAAACATAATCTCTTTTTGGTGTTAATTCTTAAGTTTATTTAGTTTACTGCCCAGCCCACAATGACTTCAAAGGCGTTTCGTTTGTTGTATCAAAATGTGTATTTTGTATTATAGACTACTTAAGTTCCAGGCTAGCCAATTATTTTATATACATAAATATCTAAACCAAGCCATTAAAAATCCCAAGGTTTTGGATCCTTTATACTATATTTTATATTTAGTAACAAAATATGTATGTATGTATGTATGTATGTATGTATGTATGTATGTATGTATGTATGTATGTATGTATGTATGTATGTATGTATGTATGTATGTATGTATGTATGTATATTCAGTAACAAAAAAAAAACAAATTTATTTAAATCTAATTAACTCTTAAAAGCACGATTTATATACAGTCTCGCCGAAAGCGGGATGTCTGGTCACATTAATGAAGATAATCAATATGGTCTTTGATATAAACGACATATTGGCCAAAATAAATTTGTCGTTTAATTGTGTTAATTTTTTCTTATAATTATAAAAAGTTTATACTTTACACTTAAATTTAAAATTTTTCAAAAAGTGGAGTTAATCGATGGTTCATATGAATAAACGAGACAGGGTGACGATCATTTACATTTAACAGACAGTTTAACTGTTATTAACGCTGTAGACTTGAATAAAATCGAGTTATGTATGTGCCTGCTTTAGGGTTGCCAGACGGCCTGGAATGACTAGGATTGTGCAGTGGAATGGTCAAGACTCAGTTACCAGATAAAGAAAGCCAAAATACAATTTGTCCAGTTAAAAAAGAATTTATTTAATTTTTTTAAATATTTTGTTTTTCGCTAATTCCTGAAAGCAATGCTTTGATTTCGGAAATGAGTCACATTACAGCAAAATTTCCGTTTTATGAGGTCCGTTATCGGAGGTTCTAAAAATTTTAGAAATATCAAATTTAATTAACAACGACATGTTGTACACTGACTTATGCTTCCTGCGAAAAGGCGAAAGATATTTCAATTGATAAGATAAGGTCCATCACTTTTCAAAAATGCGATAAGAATAATGTAGAAAATCTATTTAAATTGATCTCATACCGATTTTGTTCTTTCCATAACAGTTAGCACTGCTTTTTGTGAAAGGACTTTTAGTGTTTTAGGCCCTTCGACCTAATAAAGGCTGAAGTTTTAATAAGAATAAATTTTAATGAAAGTTGCAAAAGTTTACAAAATTATTTGCTTACAACTAAAGCAAAAGAGTTACTAGATTCTCCAAATAAAAATGCAAAATATATGTGGCAACAAAAATAGATATGTATTCTTTTTTGTTATAGAAATTAATATATATGTACATATATATGTATGTAATATGACGTAAGAGTCAATTTTAATTCTTACTTTCCTTGTTTTTATTATTGTTATTATTTTTTTTACTTTACCGCTTGTAGTATAGGTAAAGTATAATGATCGATTTCAACGAATCTTTACGTTTTAAGGTCTCCTGAATTCATTTCTACTATTTGCGCGGGTGTGTATGCCACTATTTTTGTGTACGCTCTATAGATCATACCGTTTTACCGTTTGACGGGTAGTTTACTTGACACCCCAAACCGAAAATAATTATTTTTCGATTCGAATATACTTTGAACTTTGTCTTTATGTAATATATCCAAAAAAAATATCTGTTTTTGAGGTATGGCAAATTTGAGTATAGTGATTATAGGCCTCTCCATATTTGTTTATTTTTTTAAATAAAAAAATTTGAATAAAATTTTTGCTTTTTTTGAACTTTCAGTGCATTTTTAAATTATCCAGTTATTTTTTTCTAAATCCAGGTGAATTTTTTCTATTGTCTAGTTATTTGAATTTTGATATCTGACAACCCTAGCCTGCTTGCATTTAATCTCTGGTAAAGTTCTAATGCATTAAATATATCAAAATATCAATAATCTGTTGACCATTACTCAAAATGTAAACGACGAAATAACTCTTTACCTTTGAGAGGATCTAAGAGCGTAGGAGAAGTGATATTCGTTTTAACGAGGGTTTGATTATTTCATGAGGACGTATTGTTACTTGATCTCGGTAAACATTTCCTTGTTTTCATTACAGCATACATACATATGTACATATGTGTATCATTTGAATGTGGATACCACAAAAAAAAAATGTAAAAAATGTAAAAATATTATTTTACCCACAACTTCAATTGTTCATGTTATTATTTATTAATGTGGTTTAATATTTCATGTATGTTCCTGGTTATTATCATGTACACATGTATGTATAAAGCAGTTCATAAAAGTGATAACGGAACATTAATTCGTTATATACAATTAAATTGTTATAAAAGATTTTGTTTTAATTTCGCCCGTATAAACAACGAGAAGGATAATGGGTAAACAAACGCGAACAAGTGTTTGTATTCATTTAAGATTGACTTAATTGGTTGTTTATTATTTTAAATGAAATAGAACGGAAGCGTACGTTTGTGCATACATATATAAACACACAATATTTGTTATATGATGACTCCTGAAAGCCATATGCAGTCACATAAACATAAACACATCCTTATACATGTTGCGGGTGGATGTGTGCGCCTGTCGTATGTCTTGCAATTTTAGTTGTGTAAACATTATGATTTATCCAAATTAATTAACTCTATACTAACATGGATGCTAATGAGCATTAAGCCTTTTAAGTTAAGAAAATATGTTAAATGACGTGTAAAAGTGCATTAAGGTGTGTTTTATTAGCCATTGTGTATTTAAATTTAAATGGTGGTAGTTTTCGGGCATGAGATTTATAAAAATAAATAAGTTGTATCGTTAAAGGAATTGCGCAGCTCAAACAAACAGCTCATAAAATCAAAAGAATGGGACAGCGTTGCGAGTGGTATTTAATTTTTTTCAGATCTTTAATATAGCTTTTTGAACTTTTTTATTTTTAATTTTATATTTTATTTGCTTGTTTTCGCTACTGTCTACCAAATCAGCTGAGCGGATGACACTACCTAGTAGTATAAATCTATCTTGAGGTAGACTATTGAATTTCTCACAAAAATTGTATTATTATGGCCGCTATAACAATAAATACTAAAAATTATAGGGTATTCCGATAGTGACGTGGCATTCGTGTATATGGCCTTATTTATTAATTCATAAAAGGCAGACACTTGAAATTAATACATAGCAATTAAAGCTATGTTCACTATATTAGCAACTATAAAAAATACAACTGAAATTTAAAGGTGTCCTGTTAGTCATGTGACTTTTACGCATATGGCCTTATTTGTTGATTCGCAATAGGTCGATACACACACTGAATAAACACCTCGTATATAAATGAAACGAACCAAAACGAACGGTAAAAAAAGTACATGAGCGATAGGCAGGTTTAAGTGTAGCTGTGCTTTAAAGGCCGGTGCACATAGAATCCGTCATACGTTATACGTCGTCTTTTTCAAGTGACTAGTAAGCTGAAATACAGGTTTTCTTGTTACAATCAGAACTTCTCCGTCAACGCAAAGTACGAAGGTTGGTCAACTTTTGACGTACGTTGAGCAGTTTGATGGCTATCAATTGTGGTTTTTTTTTCTTTTGATAAAATTTTTGTGTTGAAGTGCAAAACAAAATACAACAGAATAAATGAGTTAAATAAAGTTAAATAAAGTTAAATGGAAAAAAAGCTTTTTAAGTGCTTAGTTTCCTGATTTAATATCCGTCAACAAAGTACTCAACAAAGTACGAGGTTAACTCAATCGACCGTCGTTTCTTTGATTTCAGTTGAATACGTCAAAGTATAACGCATGACGGATTCTATGTGCCCCGGCCTTAAATGCGTGTACGTATATATTTCAAGTTCGTACAATTGTTTCAACCAAATTTATTTAAAAATTTAAAATAATTCATTAGCAGTCATACTGAAAAATAAATAAAATAAAAACGTAAAAAGCATTTTGCGTGTATCAGATTTTTTCGATCACTAATGGATAATGTTTTAATTTTTAGTCCTACACAAACTTGAAATATACACACACTATTAAGGCACATTTAATAGGTAGCCTCACTGCGAAGGGGAAATAGGCGAAAAATTTTAATTTTTTTTAAATAGAGTTTGCCAGTTAAAATTTAATTTAAGGGAAAAATTATAAGTTTAATTGTCAAAATCCATCAAAAAATCTGGAGTGGCCTACACTCAATATATCCAATGAAAACAGATATTTTTATGGATATATTACAAAGAATATAATTTCAAAGTTGAATGGAAAAATTCATTATTTTCGGTTGGGGTGTTAAGTAAAATACCCCTTGTCCCGTCCCGATTATGCCCAAAATTAATACAGCTCTCCATATACCAAAGGCAAATACTGAATTTCATTTCGATATGTCATACGGTGTGATCTGTATAGCGTTCACAAAATTTGGGAGTATTTAAACTAAAGTTCGGAAACTCTTTATAATTTCATATCAAAAAGATAATTATTTTAACTCATAGGTTTAAAGGATTTATTATACTTTAATATTTAAAAAAAGATTTGACACTTGATCTTCTTATAAATTAATACTAATGACCACATGTCTGTCCACCATCTGTCTGTCATTTACTTCAAAATCGCTTAGTTTTGTTTTTGAAATAATATTTTTAGTAAGCAAGTATATTCATACTTTACTAAAGTTAATTACACAAGCAATTTGTTGGTTCTTGATAATTGTTTAATGTTACCCTGTCACTTTTAAACACATACAGATTTAAAAAAATACTGTTAAGTTTGACGGATATTGATAATAAGTGTTTTTGGAGTTATCAATGCTGTCAGCACTGGAAGCCAATGAGAAACAACATCTTGAAACAATCGTATACATAGTATTAAAAAGCGCACAACCAGTCCGTTTAAAGTTGCCTCTTTTTAACTTTAATTGCCACAATTTTTGAATGTCGTTAAATTTAAAATTACATCTTTTTGAGACTGTTTGGTAGGTAATTAAATTATTCATTGCTAATAATTTTAGTGAAGAATAAAATTTGAGACGGTTCATAAGAAATACAATTTCAAGGAGTGAGAAGTACACATAATAAATGTTACTAAATACGTTTTTCCTGTCATAACATCTTTAAGCATTGGTCCGCTTTCAACAACCCCAAAAACTTTGTATTTTACCAATACACCCAATTCTGTTTTTGAAAATAAAAAAATATATATTTTTTTACACGATTTTATTCCATTTAGCACGATTCAAAATCATTTGGGCTTAGATTTTATTTGTAAAATTTAAGTTTTGCGAAATATTTTTATATCAAAAATTTAGAGGAATTCCCTTTTTGTGCATACAAGCATTTTTACTTGTTAGAGCAATTGAAATGTGTTAATATTTTGTGAACTATCAATGCATCTTTACAAGAAGACGACGAAAACTACAAATAAAAAACTACAACGTAAAGCTATTTATTTAGAAAACAAAATTGAAATTTTAGATCGGCTTCGAAATGGAGAAGGCTCAACATTTCTTAGCAAAATGTTCGGTTTAATCGAAGCTTAAGTAAGAACTATAAAAAAATTAAAATTTAATTAGGCAATTGTTGATTTCTGAAATGAAACTATCTATTAAGTCTTCATCATACACTAAGGATGCAAATAAACGGTGCAAATACACATTACCTATATGATTTAGTTTAATAAACATGATTTCTTGTTCTTAATAAAATTCTCGTTTTTCACTAATTTTAATAGGTTTTAGAGATAAGAAACCAATCACCTATTTTTGTATATGATCAATGTCTTTTTTACACGGATTTTTCTGGAACTAATCTACCGTATAAAAACAGAATTAGGTGTAGTCATATTGTTGCATTGTCACTTTTTACGAAAGAATAGTCAAATGGGAAATTTGAAATTTTCTTTGGCTAAAATCGCCAGAATGTCGATAAATCGTCAAATCTGGCAGCCGTGTGCACCAGCCTGAATTTTATTCTCCTCTTGATATTGCACCCTAAAGGTATGCAACTCAATTGGCGACAATAAAAACAACATCATTATCGAAGTTTTTTGTAGTATTTTAAATTTTAGTGGTTTTTATTATTATTTTTCTTATTATTAAATACTATCAGTGCCCGCCACGTCGTGGGTATCCTAACAATATTTTGCTCGATTTTGCTTTGAAAATATTCCACTCCAATTGTAAGACTCTTATTTTTATAGAGCTTCAGTTATGGTTATGTATTTACTTTATATAAAAGTACCCATCCCTGAACAAAATTTTAAAATTTATAAAAAATTTTGAACATTATTGTAAAGCTCTGTAAAAGGTGTTTAAAATACTTTAATGACGTTGTGATTCCACAAAGTAAAAATACAAATCATTTTTTTTTTCAATTGGCGCCTATTGCTACGCTATAGACTTTTAAATATCCCAGTCTTAAACCGAAAATTTCAGTACCTTTAAACTGAAAATTGCCTTTTTTCACAGCTTTTCCTCCACTTTCTCATAGAAATGAGATATATTTGCGGAAAAAAGTATCCTTTATTGGAATCAGGATGCTATGGTACCTCCTCACAAACCTGATGCGAACACAAATAAAAATAATAAAAATTTTATTATATGATACAGATAGACTTTTACGCTGGTACAGATAAACTATTAACTTCGTCTAACTTATCTCATTGCAGACGGCACAGTTTGAGGATTTTTTTTCAAAAATAAATTTGTATCAACCAATCGGTTATTGAAAAAATTGATTTTTTCAATTTTCAAGTTCATCTTTATTCACAGTTTTCATTTACATATTTACAATTTTTCTATATTTTATCACTAGATATTAAAACATATTACAACAGTATATAATGAGACATAGACTTTATAATAATGTTTAAAGGAAAAATATGATCTGGCAAAGGAAATGGCCAAATAATGTTAGAAAATATACATGATTATAATTATATGATCTTAAATAACACATTATCATGAATTTGAAGATTTGTAGTTTTATTAGGCATTTAAGCCCATCATTACTGTTGATGCTTTTTATGAGTTTGATGATTTTTTCATAACCAGTTTCGCTGTGAAGAATCTGCCTTGAGTATCCCCAATGTTTGTTGTTTATAATCTTCAGGTATTTGTTCTCTATTATTTGAAGTTTGGACTTGCATATGTTAAAGTCGGTCTAATAACACTTTTAAATATAAAATTTTTGTTTTTGCCGTATCTTTAGGTGGGCGGAAAAAAATCGGAAGTATAAATTGAATATAATACTGGAGATAATTGAACCTTGAGATGAGCTTCTTGTAATTACTTTGGGAGAAGATAGTGTTTTATTAATAGGCACAGAAAAAGAGCTCAGCCTCAATCATGCATTAACATTTTAGAACATTGCCCTTGATAATTTTATGTTCATATGTATATATAATTCCGTTGTGCCAAACGGTATCAATGCCTTTTCCACGTTTAATATTATAATTCCAGTAGATATTTTAATTCGTTTATTAGTTTTTATTATATTTATATTACCATACATTTGGTGCTGTTTTTTAAAACAAACTTGTTCTTCAGCGATTGCCGGCGTATTTTCTATGAAATTACAATTATTTTTCATAAATTTTTCTAGACCACTAATGAAAAAACTAAATAAAGGGTTATTCTTAATATTTTTTTATATTTATTTTTTTAATATTAAGTGCCCCTAAATGACTTTGTAAAGCAATTTGTAAATACTTTTAAAATAGTTATGCTGAGAATACCTCATTAAACTGAAGTTAACTTAGTTCATTTGATTTAAAATAAAACAAGACATATTTATTAATCAAGGTGGCAGTGAAAGGCGGAGCAATAATATTGAGGGAAACATTTTTGATTTATTTACAGTTTGTTATTTAGAGTTATTTAGAGTTTGACGGTAAAAATTCATTTCATATAAAAAATTTTCCCCTTGCGCTGCCACCTTGTTTAATATGGCATGAAATAAAATTTATAAAACAACTTCATATTTTACAACCATGTGAATAAAATAAAAACAGTAGGCTAATAATTTATGTATTTTTTCACATTTTTGATTTACAAAAAAAAAAACAAGAATTTTAAAAAGAAACAAGAATTTTAAAAAGAAAAAACAAGATGAATGGTTGCATGACAAGCTTTCAACATTGAAATTATTAAATAAACGAACATGTTTTTTACGGCAGAAATTGGTGAAAACTTTTTATTTCCTTTTGCTTACTAAATTCATAATAAACGCAACAAAATAAAACGAGTACAAAAGTGTTTTAAATTGCGTTAAATTATTTAATTGAAATTTAAGCAGATTTATGTTTATTCTGCACTCTATACTTTCTATAAGTTAAATATTCGTGCAATTTGTAGAAAATTTTAAATTCGTTTAATTAATTTAATGGGAAGTTAAAGTTATTTCTTTAAAAGATTTATATTAACGCTTCCAACAACTGTTGTATTCGACCTTCTAGCGACCTGGTATGGTTACTAGAACCATATTACGTTTCCTTTTTTAAAAGATTACAACGTCCAAAAATGTTTTTTCTAAGACCCATTATTATAACTTGCCTATAGTTAAAGTTAGGATTTTCTCAGAGAGATAAGCAGTTTTTCGTTATTAAGCTTAAGCTAAAAATAACCTTTAACTATCACGTATTTTAAAGGCAAGTCATAGTAACGAGCCTTAACCTCCATATTATAACGAAAAACTACTTATCTCTCCGACAAAATCCAAACTTTAGCCATTGGCAAATTATAATAATAGGCCAAGTGTTCTTGCTGAAACTCAAATTGAAGCTGCATTTTACATTTTGCGTACGGCATCGCAGATTTGTGTAAAAATAGCATCAATTCTTTCTTATGCATTAACACCATGAAAGAAAATCAAAATCCAACCGTTGAGTACTGCAGCAAGTCAGTCGAAATTAGCAACAAATTACATACTTAGTTAAACAGGAAAAAAAGTTACGAGGTTCCGGCGATTGATTCTGGTAGAGGAGAAAAAAAAATATACGTGTGTCGGCATTTTTAAAGATCACATCGGAATTTTATTTTAGAGGCCGTTAAAGTTTCCCAGCTCTGGCTTGTTCTTGCAGCATATTGGTATCAGAGAGTGACAAAAAGTACTTATAAAATAAATGTAGTCAAGTATTTACACATATTTTTAGGTATTAGTTATACCTATACTTATAACACAGAAAATACCAACACATACATATTTGCAGTGAAATAAGTACGGGTGTACTCAATACTTATAACAAACTTTATTTATACACAACGAACTTAAAACTGCATACGTAATGCATGTATGAGTACAACTGGTTGTAGGTAGATAATGTGATGGGTATATGTCATACCCATACTTATAACTACCTAATACTTACAAGTAAAACAACTACTTTTAGGAATTGTGTGTATAAAAAGGTGTATGATGTTAGACAATATTTTGTTTATAACCGAACATTGGTTAAGTATAGAAAACCAATATAATTTTTATATTAGGATGAAGGAACGAATGAATGTATTTTTAAATTGTGAAATAATTAATAAATATAGTTCATATATTTATAAAATACTCTAAGTATACTTAGAGTATTTACATACTTATACTTATTCCTACTCTATACTTACAAGTATGGGTATAGACAATACTTTATCCAACTTTTAGTTAAACTTAGTTGTATTGCGAAAAATAATGAACAAGTATGCGAACATTTATTCTCTGCCTATACTTGTAGTTGTTTAAGTTAAAATTGATATGAGTATGTGTATATGGTATGTTGTTTGAGCTGTAGCTATACACATTTATACATGTTTGGCCTCAAATACTTAATAAGTACTAAAAATTATACTTTTGTCATTCTCTGTTCGGTATATAAAACTATGTTTTCTTTACATCTGAGGTGTAGGTATTTGTGGAATATGTTATGGTAAATATTGTTCTAGAACATATTAAACCTGTAACTCTCCGGCATAACGGCACTTTATTCTAAGAATAACTATAAAAATTAGTTTTTTATATACGTTGTATATTTTGAGAGACAGTCAATTGCAACGAATGATCTATCGAAAACTATTCCGTATTAGATTATATGAAAATTAAATGAAAGTTCCAACAAGCAAGAAAAAACAAAATCACCCAGTGTTATAACTGTCAACCGGTGTAAAGTTAAAACATTCTGTGCCAAATGTGCTGGTACATATAAAAATTCCGATCGAATTACAAGTCTTCTTACGAAGTATGTCCCAGTATGGCTATGTATTTAGAAATATGAGAAAGTGCAGTTCCAAGACGGTATATTTCACGCTCTTATAGAGCTATCGACCCGTATATCTACACAAATTCTTTTCCAAATACACTTCGCCGAAATTTTACTGAAGCTGATAGAATATGGCATCGTAATGACACCAAGAACAATAACAACAATCGAATCAGCAATAAGTGCAGATTTATTATCAAAATCTTCTGACAGCCCCGGTACCCAGTTGTTTTATTAGGGTTCTACACTTGATTTTGTTAACAAACATACTGGATATAATTTCATACGAAGCTGTTCTTACTTTTTCGCCAAAGCAATTTACGTAAATAACCAGAAGTCTTTTGAAGACTGTCACTGGTATAACTTCAAATGTGATGCCTCGGTAGACCGATTGATAGCGCTCTTGTCCATCGGTCTGAGGTTGCGGGTTCGATTCCCGCCAAAGACTCCGGGTGTTTTCAGCAGCCAAGCAAAAATAAATAAAGGAAAATGTATACGTAATATTAAAATATATATATATATATTTTCTGTAAATTTTTAATTTTTTAGAAAAGCAATGACTGAAACTAAATGGTTTATTTTTCCAGTTTAAGTCGTGATAAATTTTTAATGTTAACACTTCTGCGGTTTAAGGTAAACTTTATAACTACTTTTTATTAGTGATCATTTTTTATTAAAAATATATCATTTTTAAGACTATTAATTTTACACTCCTATTGAAAGATTTCTTCATCATAAAAAATCGCTCAAAATTTTTCATTATGAAAAATCGCCCAAAAATATAAAAATGAATTATTCTCAAAAAACGACGAAAAAACAACCAAAATTTTTGGGTTACTTTTCATGTGAAATATTACCCAATGTTGAATGAAGATTACTTGGGCTATTTTTCATTTATGCTTTTGGGCGATTTTTTATAGGGTTTGCATGCAGCCAATGTACATACATGTTTTTATTTTAAATGTTTTAATTGTGCCTTTTATTATTTATTATGTACATTACATGGTTTTTAATCATATTATGATCATTTAATTTAGTCATTTAATGTTAATATTTGATCATAATACAATAAATTTATATTATACTATGATCGTATCATATTATAATATGTTTTGTTGTCTTTTTTGTGTTTCACATATTATTTATTGAATCTATTCCATTTGAACCAAAAACATTAATCTTGAGTCTAAAAAAAACTAAATATGGTATAGGTGAAACGTTGATGTCATCATTTGGAAGTCATTATTCTTAAATGCTGCTAAAAAAATAACGTTATGTATATTTTTGTTCATCTAAAACAACGTTAATTATATTTTTGTTTATATTTATTCTTAAGTCCTTCATAACGAGCAGAATTAAGATTTAAATAAAAAACAATTATAATTTATCAATGAAATTTGTAGTCAAGCTTAAGTTCGTTTTTCTTCTCTCTAAGAAAGAATTAATTAAATTACAAATTAGGTGATAATAGTAAAGAAAAATTGGGAAAATTTTAATTTTTAGACAACAGCAGAGCGGAATGCACATTTTCTAGACAGCTACTTCCGTCATCAGCACTCTTCGTATCTATCTACTTAGGGTAGTGCTTAGTTGTAAGCATCATCTATTTAACCAACCAAACCCAGATAAATTATAATTTATGTTTAGAAGCCTACATTTTGAAAAATGCAAACTTTATAAAACAACGAATTTTTCATTATACTTTTTATACAATTTGTAAAACTTTTATACAAAAACAACAACGAAACATGTTTGTGTGCTAAAAGTTTAATCTGGGAACATGTTTGTTAAAATTAATCGCTGTTTTAATAACATCTGCATCAATTTTAATAACAGTGAGCGATAAAACTTATTTATTCTTGTAGAGAAATTGTTTTTTTTTAATTCATTGAGTATCAGAAGATTCATCGAGCTAAGCATAATCAAAGAGCAACATATCATTATTAAATTATACGGTTGTAGTCAAAACATATTATTAATAATAAATATATTGTTATGTTAGAATCATATTATTGTCTACCTTTAAAATTGTATTTTATTATGAAATAAATTAAACAAATATAATGTTTACATTAACATACCATACAATAAAAGACACTATTAATTATTTATTTATTTTTAATCAATCTATATGAGAAATAACTCAATTCAGATACCATTTTTTTTTTTTTTTGAAACATAAACCCGTAAAATAAGATTCTAATAATTAAAAAAGAAAACTTCATTAGACCCAAACATGATTTTTTTGCTTTTAGTTATACTATGGCTACATATCAGCAAACTTATCATAATTTGTTTATGTTATGATTATAAATACAATATTATTTTGGAATACTAATAAAAATTTGTGTGTGATTTGAAAATTATATAGTTCAAACCAACCATGATGTATTTTTTTAATAATCAAATAGTAACAAGTTTGATTAACCATAGTAATGATTAAAACAACTATAAGTTGTTCATCACAACAAATTTTTACAGAGAATAAAATGGTTCTTGTGACTATATTTTTACCCAGCATATTATAATATATATATTATATATCGATGGATACCGATATTTTGCACAAATATGCGATATTTAAATATTAAGGATAAAAATGTTGAAGTATACTTCGTTACCATTTCCGGTTTAATTATACTAAACATGCAGTTTCTAATGAACCAACCAAATAAGGGATTTTTTCTATTAAGCAAAGGGCTGTATTTGCAGTTCTTATAAACACAATATTTAACATAAAAAAAATATAAAGTTTAAATTTAAATCAAACAACAAAATGAGACGCACAGCTCTGGTAAGAATAAATAAAATTAATTAATCAAACAAGCCAAAGTAGTGGACAAAATCAACAGAGGAAAGATATGAGTCAATAAGTGCATAAAGAACATAAAAAGTGGAAAGTATAAAAAAATTGAAAACATGAGCAAGGAAATAATTGGCAACAATATTTCAAACCATCCAAAATTCCCACAAAAAGGGTGTTTATACTCATGTCTTAAAGTTGTGTTCAATCATAAATCATCTGAACTTAAAAAAAAACGACTTTCCTCAACTACTGATCATGTTTAATTTTTAATTTATACCGATGTAACAAATGTATACAACTTCTCTTTCCAAAATTTTCAAAAAAGGAAATTTTTTTCTAAGACATAGTAGAATAGCCAGTGTTATGGTACCCAATCTAAGCAGGTAATTTTTAAACTTTTTAAATATGCTTGGTCTTATAGCTCGTAGCAACCAACACACGATGAAGAATTTGGAAAAAATGGAAACAAATCTGTAGTCTTTAAACGGTTATTAAAACTTCACATGGCTATAGTGTTTTTTTTTTTTTTTGTGAATGAAGACTTTATTGTATTTAGGAGCGCCGCAACATTGCACTAAATTAGAGGTCGGTGTATAAAAATTCAGTCCGTTGGCAAGTTATTATTTTTAATCCGATTTTCAATGACGCCGATATATGACTTTTGAAATTAAAGTTTTTAAATTTTTGCTACCTTAGTTTGGCTTTTTGCTACTAGCGAAACCAAACCCACTCGAAGTTTTCTCAAACTCATTTCAAAGAATTAATAGCCAATTTTCTAATATAAGTTAAAAATTATGTTATACGAAAATTAGTTTAAAAATGGGACGTAAGTATGTTCTGTCAGTTATCTTAAAGGTATTTTTATACAATATATTAGGGATTTTCGCGATGGGTAGTGCAAAATGTGCATACGATGCAAATGCAATACGATGCAAATGTGTTGATAAAAACAAAATATAAGTACTTGAAATTTAATTCAAATTACTTTGTTTACACAAAAAAAAAACAATAAGAGGAAAAATAGTAGTGGAAACGAATCCACAATCCCCAGACTAATAGATAAGAACTGTACCAATCATTCTATAGAGGCACTACAAGATAACTACGACAACGATTACAACAAAACCTTTTAGCATATAAAGAAGAGCAAAAAATAGTCATTTCATTTCATTTGTCGCTACCACCTGAAATATCATTTCGCTTACTATAAAATAAAATTTTTTATTTTTGCCTGAGTATCATTTTACACTTCTTAATGTCCTGTTGAATTAACATCTGTATCAGTGTTGCCAGGGCAAGACTAAAAACAAAGTATGGCTTTCTTTAAAAAAGTTAAATGTTTTGAAATATTTTGAAATTGTATCGTTAAAACTGTTGGTTGTCTTTCGTTGGTAGTCTGACCTGTAAGTTATCCAAAATAAAATAATATGTTAATTTAAGAAAACGGCTATCGGGGCTTGTCCCTGTAGTTTTTGTCTTTATGTATTTACTAAATGTTACTATACAAGTACAGATTATATTCTAACTTAAATTATCATATATTTGTAGCTAAGCTAAACCCCCAGCCTGATAGACTGGTAACATTTCACAGATATTACATTATTTTATGACAGGTACCAAAAGTTACGAAAATTTTACAAAATATAACAAAATTATACATGGTTAGGTTGGGGCCTTAAAAAGTTACGAAATATGTAACCAAACGGCATCGCTATTCTGTACATATAATACTGAAGAATTTTTTTAAATCTTGTTTTGTCACTTACTGTAAATAAACACACTCAGTTTAAAGACATGCATGTGGATTTAAAAAGTAATGTATGAAAATGTATCTGAACATTTAGTTAACTACAGCATCTATAAGTTTATGGCCAGGAAAATCGTTTTATTATTGATATGTCCCTAAAAAGGAAACATGACAAGTCAAAGTTTAAATGGGATTAAGACGCTTACACCGCAACAAGCACATACTTGTGTTTAGAAAATCTATAGATATTTGTTTGTATTAGTGAATGTCAGTTTCAGTATGTCAGTTGCGATTGTAAACAATTGGCTTTAATAAGTTGCGTACTACTAAAGCCACTAAACAAAATAATTGAAATACTTTTTAGAGCTTGACTAAATTAGTAAAAAAAATAAATCGTAGAGTAGCTGCCTGAATTTCAGATTTTAAATTTTGTATGTAACTCTACAAAAAAATGTAATGATGTAGACTTTTGTAAAATATTGTGTCAATATATATAGATATAAACAAAAAATATTGTTATAGTGGTAAAATGAACATAAATTTTTTATTCAGTTGAAAAAAAGTCCCCACCGGAAGTAGAAATGTCATAAATTCCTTGTATTTAAGCTTTTAAGCTGTATAGATACCACCATATGGAAAATTGTCTTAACATTTATTTTAAATCTGAATTTCAGGTTGTTTTTTTACACCGGTTTTTAGCCGTAATAAAAGCTAACAGAAAATTCTATTTGCATGTTAAGTGCATATTCATGCATTCAAAACAAGTTTATTTATTGATTGATTGCAGCCTTGCGATTGGAGAGAATATTGTTTAAATTTAATATTTTTTATAAATAATATTTTTATGAATAATAATATATTTAGAGAACTCCGGTTCCACTAGTAACGAAAATTTTGAATTTCATTGTCACTATGGGGCACATGGACCAAGTAGGAGACGGATTCAAACACAAAGAATATCGTTCCACCGTACAATATTTAACTTTACATTCAGCATAAATAAAATTATTAAATTTGAGAAATTCCTATCTTGATATTTTTAGTAGTTAACAAACCTATTTTTATATCCACATAAGGTCAAACAGAACAACAAAAAGAATATATAATTGCATATTATAACATGAAGTAAGAAACAACAACATGAAGTATTCTTAATGTGTGCTATTGCTCATTTATCTGCAATAAAATTCAACAACCTGAATATTAAAGCTTTTTTATTCGTTTTTTAAACTTAAATTTTTATTAATTAAAGTTTTAACATTTCGTGCCCAAAATAAGGCAACCAACATATTTTTCAAAATTCTTTTGGATGCAAAATTGTTATGCAATTAATAACACGTCATCCTGTAAAAAATAGTATCGATAATATAAATAGTGAAAGAAATAAAATCCCTTCAATTTTACCGTAAACCACATACACATATGTACATATATATCAGCCGTTTATTTTGAAAGTGGCATAAGTCACTTTTTCAAAAGTATGAAAACATTGATTACAATTTAACGGTATCTCTTCATTTTTAAAAAAATTGCAATCAGATGTTAAGCTCCACTGAGATTTTGTTGAAGAAACGTTTTTTTTAGAGTGACAAACCCTTAAATATATTAATTTAAAAACAAAGTGAATAATGCCATTTTTAAAATAAACGGTTCATATATTAGTGACCTCTAAATAACGTAAGTTACATAAAAACGAGAGAGCTGCCAAATAATTATTCAAAATTGAAGCTTGAAACGTAAAATTGAAAATAGCAAATGCAGAACACAAAAGTTACTTTTATCTTCCGTTGAAAAAAATTTTTTTGGTAAAGAACATACATTTGATCAGTTTTGTTAGTTGGTTTGAAACAAGTATCATTAAAAGTTCGAGTTTAACTTTTAATTTTTTTTTTCTAAAATTTTTTTTCAACAAAAAAAAAAATAAATGAAATTTGTAATAAATATGACTACTAGGATAATATCGAAACTAAAATAAATAGTATAGCAGCTGAGTGCTGCTATTCAGGGACCTTCTCTTGCATGCTCTAGATTTAAAGATAAAAAAAGTATGTGTGACATACTCTTCGTGATGAATACCTTCGTCTCTAACATGATAATACTGGGAGAGAAGTATTACTTGCTACATAATGTCAAATAGAAAGGCCCTAACTCAAAAAATTTTAAATTTACAGGCGGAGGAAAAAGCATAACAGAAACTGTAGTATTCACAATGTAATTTGCAATGTAAAACTGCTTGTGAAAGCGTTATTTTTACACTATTGCAATACATTGTGAGGAGGTGTTGTATTGAAATTTATTGTATTCGTAAAAATATGAGTTAGGGCTTTTCTACTTGAAAACATCGATATAATGAAGATATGCATATATAAAAATGCAAGAAAATTAATTTTTAAGTTGAAAATAAAATTTTAAGTTGAGAGCAATAAAATGTAACCAACACATTTTATTCTAAGCTTTGAACATTAGAGACGGAAAAAATAATGTAAGTGACAAAAAACATTTTCATACATGGAAAATTAACGATAATACCAATCTAAAACTATCATAAGATCATTTATAAACTATAATAAAAATTTCATGGAAAAAAATTCCAAGTGAATAAGAAATAAAGAAAAAAAAAACTTTTGGCGACTAGGGCACGATTTATTTGGGTGCGGCATCGCTCAAGTAATTACCGCGAATCACGCGTGATCTTCCATTATCACGCATAGTTCTTGATTACTAATTTTTGCATTGTTTTAATATCTTTTTATTTTTACTCCATTTAAAAGTTTTTCCAGATTTGAAAATGAAATAAAATTAGGGGTAATATCTCTCCGGCGTGGTGTTAAATATAGTTATATTTGCACAGAGTCAAAGCGACGCTATTTTAACTTGTGTTTTCTTTCATAGGTTTGTTTGTATTATTTTATCTGATGTTCAGCTAGAAAAATAATAAAATTTAATAAAATTTAGTTTTTGAAAATAAAAAATATTGATCTTGTACTTTTTCGTAAGCGTATGTTTTCGTAATCAACACTGGGATTATTGCACACTAAGGTCATGCATGGGTTATTTTTTTCCCCGTGAGCTTCCTATACGTGAGTGAAAAGCCACCCACGCTCCCAACTCTAGTTCGGAATCCTATAAAATAACTTTTACTACAACAATAAAAGTACATAATTTACTCCAACCGCTATTAAATTTTTAGTTTCCTTTATTTTCACTTTACTTTTTATTTCTTCACTTTACTTGTTATTATCTTCAAAAGAACAACGACAATTCACATTGTGATAAAAAAAATCTTACGGTATACATAAATCGTGTTCGAGAATTTCTATTGTTTTTCAAAAGCAAAAAAAAAACACTTTGTCGTTCCAAACAACAAGCAGTCGCTCATTTTGTTGGCAGTCGGCCAATTTAACCCTTAGGTCATAATGAATTTTCATATTGCAGTTCAATTTTCCATTAAAACCGTTACACTAGGAGAAATAAGTGGCCATGTCTAAAAGATAAAATTAAAAGAAATTCTCAAGTTGAAAATTTTCCGATTTAAACTAATTCGAATTATAAGAGATAACAAATGTATTTTATATATTAAAAACAAAATAAAAAATATTATGTACAATTTTAAATTTTTTAAAGGTGTATGAGTTAAGTAGAACGTGTGTGAATATATAAAACTCCTTCCACTGACAAACGTTACTTCCGTTCATTATCGTTTTATAAATAAATTCTTTTTTTTTCTTTTGTCCTTCCTTTGTTTTTTCAGAACAAGTGTTTTACAAGTAGCATGACGAATTACTCAGGAACAAAATAATTAAACATAATGACAGAATTATTGCGGGTTTTCGTGCAAACTGAATTTTTTCGTTTATTTTTCAAACCAATTCTCTTCAGTAGTTTAGTGTGTCCAGTCGAACGAAATGATAGAATAGAAATTTTGTGCACTGAAGGCAATTTACCAAAGTGTTTGTGGCCCATAAAGATCAAAATGAAACTAAAAACAGTTAAGAAACACAAACAAGACGAAGGAGAAATGAAGTAAAAATTTCATTTTGTGCAATCGATAAAGGAACAAAGACATGTTCAATTAACAAATAAATAAAGAATTCAATAAATTTGTTCGCTTTTTTACATGTAATCTATACATATCGCTCATTTACTTGAAGACCGTCATAAGTCAAAAAACGTGATTTTTGAGTTAGTGATGCAGAAATGTTCTTTTTATTCCGCTACATGTTGTATATTAATTTCATGATTTTATCTTGTGTACTTTTCGCGTGGGAATAGAATATGCCGTTATTTCATTTCATTTGTTTCAATTTTTTTTATTAATAATAACGACAATGTGAATGTGAAAATATTCCAGATTTTCCCTAAATAATATACAAATAACATATCATTTTATTATTTGACTTCGAAATTGAGGCATGTTCATGTTGTTTTACTTAACAGTGCAGAATAAAAAACTTAAAATGCGTTTTTTACAAAATGCCTTTTTTTGACTTATGACGGTCTTCAAGTAAATGAGCGATATGTATAATGAAATAGAAACCCATTTCTTGTCTGCCTGTCTACGTTCGCATAACGTAAAAACTACTGGATATGCAGTTATTTTAGTAGTAAAGTAAATACATAAAACATAACTGAAGCACTAACCACTAACAGATGGCGCTATTTTTATGGCGGCACTAATGAGTAAGGGTTTTTATTGTGGATTGCTTCCATAGCAAAATCGAATAAAATATTGCAAGGACGCTAACGAAGTGGCGGGCACAGCTAGTTTAAGAATAAAATCCAGACTTCCAATACAAAGTAGATAAAGGCATATGTTGAGAGACGCTGCACATTTACATATGTGATGAATTGACCTGTATCAAGTTATTTCTGGCATTTAAATGTTAAAATTTATAATTTTTTCTTTAAACATAATCTTTCAAATAAAATTGGTTCAGAAATGGCAATAATAAACTTTAAAAACACACACACACCAATTACTATTTTGTGTTAAGTCGGTTAAGAATATGATTTCTACATTTTTACATATGTACAGATGTATGTATTACATATTGACTACTTGTAAAGAGTATAGAGGTGGAGAACTTTAAGTTGAAGTAGAACAGAGCAAAAAATGTTTATCCATCCAATTGATTTTATTAATTGGATAATCTTATGACATAAATTGATAAATAAGTTTTCGGGCATTTAGCAGCCGATATGTGGAACCATCCTGCTGAAACCACATACCTGCAATAATGACGCCTTCCAATTAAGGCAAGAAAACATTAGTAAGAACGTTATAACCATAGTTTGTAAAGACATATGGATCGATGATTCCACCGGCCCCATAAAGTACACCAAACAGTGAATTTTTCTCGACATAATGATGTTTCGATTAGAATCATGATTCTCGAAATAAATTTTAACGTTGGTCTGGATAGATAAGTTGCAAAACCAAACTTTTTTTAAACAACACTACCTGCGAAGCTCTTGGCTTGTCTGCAGAAACGCCACGTCTTTGGCATGAATCGAAATCCCAACCCCCTGGCTAGCGCACTACAAATTAGTTCATCGACGCACTCAAAACAACCGAGTCTGTCAAATCAGCTGGATGTGATTTGGATGAATACACGCAGAGTTGAAGCATAGGAGCACTCTCAACAGAAGGAGTTGGATAGTCTCCAACCCCAAAGCAAGATGTTAGAGCATGGTGTTGTACTTTCAATATTCAGAAAGAATAAAACAACTTGTTGGTTCGGTGGTTGAAATAGAACTAACTTTTATTCATTACTTTGTAACTTATTTTTCTTTTGTTAACTTATTTTCAGGGCTGCCACTATATGTATTATTTTACAGCGATGGCACTATACTTCCCTTTCTATAAATTGCTACTCATTGTGACTGTGGGGTACATGATGCTGTACTACACAATGGGTGTGCTGTGCTACACATCATTTTCACCCAGTGGTAAAACCACCGAACAGAGGGGTATTTTGCCAATCTAGCCGGACATTAGGCCAAAAATTAAATATTAGAAATGTAAAAATTTAAGTACGCAGATAACAAAATTTTTAAGGCTTTTGCTCGAAAATTGTCGTTTTCGGACAATGTTAAAATGAGGAAAGTTGAGTAAATTGCATACATTTTTATTAACTTTTTACGATTTTAAGAGGTTTGCAATATTTTTTTTGCAGCTAAATGAATGAAGATTCTGTGAAAGGCTATATTAACATTGTACAAAAATATACAAAAAATTATATTTGGAATCGTGTTATATACATTATTTATTTTAAGTCACGCATGATTCCTTTGTAAATTTATTAAATAAATATTTTATGATTATAAAATATTTATTTCCAAAAAAAAATATAATAATCGAAATTGATTACTATGGGGAAAGCCTATCCAGATAGCTATTTCGCTAGTGCTCAACTAGCTCATCAGTGGATTTTTCCCAATTTTTCTGAATAAAAACTCAGATTCTTATGCTTAAAACTTAATAGACTAAATGAGAAGTTCAAACAGTCTATAAAGAAAGCCATTGATGAGCTAGTTGAGCACTAGCGAAATAGCTATCTGGATAGGCTTTCCCCATAGTAATCAATTTCGATTATTATATTTTTTTTGGAAATAAATATTTTATAATCATAAAATATTTATTTAATAAATTTACAAAGGAATCATGCGTGACTTAAAATAAATAATGTATTGTACAAAAATATTTTTTTATCTTTATAAAACAATTATAAAATAATGAATTTTAAATCTACAGAAACCTAATTTTATATTAATTTTGAAATCATGAATCCGTTAAAGTTTAACGAAACAAATGAAATATGAAAAATGTAAAGTTGAGTCATTGAAATATAAAACGTGTAATATTAATAACCCTTTAAATTTTCGTGGCAATAGATTTGAAAAAGAAGCTTTCTTTCCTTTTGCAACTCGAGCGGTTAACGTCTTGTTTAAAAAATAAAATTAATAAAAATTGTAACAGCTTTACAGCAAAGAAAAAAAATCGACACCCATCTAATTTTTTACCTACAGGAAGAAATAATTACCAATTTCAGTGGTAATCATAAGGTGAGCATTACGTTTTTCACAACCCAAACCTCTAACAAACCACAAACAAAGATAAGTCAATTAATATCTTTTTGTTTATTTTTCACCCCTCGAATTTAATTATTCTGCGAGTCATTATAATCGACATATGTACATAACTACATATCTCTTGTAGTTTTATTAATTTAAACAACAACGTCAATAATTGGCAGTTTATTTGTTCAAATTTTTAGAAAAAAAAATTTTTAACACATAATAAAACTGCAACTTTCTGGCTTTCTCTCTGTCTGTGTTCGCATCACGTAAAAACTACTGGATAAATTTAAATTTATATTTTTATGGAGAGTTATCTTAGTATCTAGGTTAGTATCTAGGTTAAGATATATCTAATTCTCAAGATAAAATAGAGAAAAAGTAGTGAAAGTACCGATTTAATAATACTGAAGAGTTGGCAGCAACTTTGATTTTTTAAACACTATTTACAGAGCTCTACAATAATTTTAGAATTTTAAATAATTTTAGAATTTTGTATAAAGCTTGTGTCTCTGAATAGTTACCCAGGGATGGGTACTATTTTATAAAGTAAATACATAAACTATATCTGAATCACTATTATTGTATAACTTTCTCGCTTTTTAAATTGTGCATATTTTGTCGCTTCAATTCTTACATAGATGGAGAGAGGGTAGAGAACAATTAAAAGGGCGGGCCACACATATTCATATACTCTTGAAATTAGTTTTGTTCCCTAATTCGTAGTTATAATTATGAAGTCCATGCACACAAATTGCTGCAATAAAAATTGCACGATATAAATACAAATAAAATTTTAAAGAGGAAAAGAGATAAATTTCAGCGACATAAGTTAACAAAGTGACGGACACAGCTAGTTACGCATATATTGTTTTCATATAAATTTCATATAAATTAAATACTATAAAGAAATAATTTACGAAAATGTATTTTTATTAATATTCTTGGGTGGTTAGGAATTTCGACGACACCTTCTCTTCCACATAAAAGCTTCAAAATTAATATTTTTGAAAGCTATAAAAAAAAAATCACATTTTCACGTTTCGGTGGTGGGATTGGAGGGATACATTCCCCTGCCCATAAAGACTTAAAAAAATATTTTTATTGTATTAAGGCGTATTTAATTCATTACATTATTTTTTCAAAATGTTATTTTAGGGCGAAAATGTTATTTTAGAATCTCTTGGGTCTAAGTTTAGGTTTTTGAACATTCGCTGACCTTCAAACTTGCATTTGCTAAACGAAAGTGTGAGAAAATTTAAAACAATTTTTCAATTTTTCAGAGGTAGGATTAGTTCTTCTAAGAAGAACTTTTTTCTCCTTATTCCGATTTTTTTTATTTCCTTCTTTATAGCCTAAGGCCATAAGATATTTTTCTGATTAATCTAGGATTACTCAATAATTTTGGGAGCCAATATAAATTTAAAAAAAAGTAACGTCTGGCTAGATTGCCAAAATACCCCTATGCGCATCGTCCGGTTAGAGCCAACAAGGCTAGGTTCTGACGTAACTCTCCACCACTCACTTCAGAACTTTACTTAAAATTCGATTAACATTAAAATAACAAACTAAATGAAATATACTCCTACTAGCAACTAACCCACAACCATAAGTTACTTAAACTTGTCTACATTTACTTATCCTTCCTCGTCTTCATATTTATTGCGAGCAATTTAACTCATAAATAATGTGTCGATTATTTTACACTACATTAAAACATTGGGGAAAAAAACTGTGCGATAGCTCACGTAGAGTGCAACTTTGATGTTGGGTGTTTCGATTTGTGTGAAAGACATTATTAAATAATAAAACTGGCACCAGCTCTGGCTGACACACTTATGAACAGTCTTTCTTATTGTTAGCTTTGGATACGTCCAACTTTAATCGATAGAAAACTTGCCTTTTTTATTTATTTTTTCCTTCAAAATGTTATGGTTTAAAACTAAAGAGCTGACGTTTAATAGCTAACAGAAACTCCAACACCTGGAGTCCGGTAGTTTCTCAGGTTAATAAATATAATTACATGCAATTATTATTCTGTAAAACGCACCAAGGCTGCAAAAACCTCTGCAACCAATACCACATACATACATACATAATGATGACGTTGGCTTGTTTAACCACCATTAACATTATCTTCCTTTTCATCATTATAAACATCTCACCTAAAACAAAAGAAGAGAAAGGAAGAAGAACTGGTATAGTGTATCGTTTAAGACTCCTCCGCTGTCATCCGGCAAACAACAGGCAGAACAAGAGCCTGGAAAATAAGAAATAAATTTATCAATTTGCACTGTTTATCTTCTAATACAGAAGTACCTTTTAGTTTTAGTATTTTTTAATAGTCTTGCTTGAGTTTTTCAAGCGGATTATCAGTGTTTGTTTACTTACCCACCTTGTGCTTCAAGCATTTGATACACGGTGAAATGAGCCGCATCAGCATAGTTTTTTTTATAATTTTTATAATGCTTGCAAATTGAAAACAATTTAGGAAAGTAACATTCATTTATGCATATAATCTACTTTTATATTTTTGGAAAACGAATATTTTGCTTTTCAACCAGAAGCTTTTTGTAACTTAAGCTCTGCAAATGGAAAGTTAGCGTTCCATGACAGGCTACAGTGAAATATGTTACAACAGAACAGGAACTTATGACAGTCATAATGATAAATTTATTTGAAAAGAAATGCTGTGTGAGTCCCACTAACAGGCATTTTACTTCAAATCATATATGTTCTAATGAAATTGCTGTAAATGTGATTCTCAAATTCTTCTTTAAACAATATTTTATAGCGGTTGGATAAACATTTCAGTTGTGCTTAAATTCTAGAAAAGTAATTTTTTCCATTTTAAATGGAAACTTCCTCTCTTAGTCCAAGGAGGTGAAATCACCTACTATTTTCAGCTCTAAAATATTAAAACCTATCTAGCCAATAGCTAAAGAGAGGATTTTATACTAAAGATAAGTAGCTTTTCGTTATAATAACGATGGTAAGTCTCGTTACTATAACTTGCCTTTAAAGTACGTTATAGTTAAATGTTTTTTTAGCTTACTTATAATAACAAAAAACTACTTACGGATAAAATCCTAACTATAGTTATTGGCAAATTATAGTAATGAGCCTTAGACTCGTTATTATAAGTTGCGTTTAAAGTACGTGTTAGTTAAAGGTTACTTTAGCTAAAGTGAGCAATAAGGTGTTATATATTGTTATTCGTTATTTCAGCTTATTCGTGATTTTAAGCCTAAAGTATACTTATATTCACGAAAAACTAACTTTAGCTATTGGCAAGATATAACAATGAGTCTTAATATGACATAGAAAGAGTTTTACAGTCATGTAATTGCAATTTAAAGAAGTAAATTAACACATTATAGTTTTATGTTCGAAGGCAGCGTATAAAATATTATACTTACAATACACAGAAAGAGAGACTACTAGTCAAAAATGTGTGAACTTGAAACATTTATAATGGAGAAGTTAGGCTTTTTGAATATTTCTTACGAAGATGTGGCATGATGACATGATGACATCCCTTAACTTGAAATTTTTTTGTTGCGGAATTATTAACACGGACTTTTTATGTAAATTTCAAGTGTCGGTCTACAATGGATCATATGCGTCAATTTAAGTCACCTTTAATTTTTTATATATTTTTTTTTTTATTGTGAACATAGACTATGCCGCAGAGTAATAGAAACTTTGTTGAGGTTTCAAGTCTATATATATTTTAAATATCATTAAAGCACATACAGTGGTGGTCATATAATTAAGACATTCGTTAGAGCAGTAATTTTTTTTTTCTTTCACATAAAAAAAAACAAAATTATTTATTTTCTTAAATCTAAGACTGGCAACTATACAAGTGTATTCCTTAAAACGGTATCAAAAATATTTTTTATTTTTTCAGTTTATTAATAAGCTTTTTTCCTCTTCCGAACAACTTGGAGCTTTACCCAAGCTACCCTTTCGTCACATTTACTAGCAATTTTTTGGGAAACAAGCAGTGATTAAAAATTTGATGACCACCACTTTATATGCCTCAAATAATATTACACCCTTTAATTTCTAATTTTATATTTATTCTTCAAAATGATATAACACCCCATTATTGGGGGATTATTTCATATAAAATAAAACCCCATTTACAAAAAGAAATAAGCCCCAAATGAAATAAATGACATTTAAAATTTTTAAGAAAATGCACTTTTAGTTTTGTTTACGAAATAAATATTTGAAATCCAGTGGTTAAATAAGTTGCATGCAAATAACCCTATGAAAAATCGCACAGAAAGCAAAAATGAAAATAGCCCAAGAAATCTTCTTACAAAATTGGCTAATACTTCATATGTAAATGTAAAGTAAATCAAAAATTTTAGATGCATATTCCTAGTTTTCGGAAAATAGTTCATTTTTAAGTTTTATATTTTTTCATTATGAAAAATCGTCCAAATGTTTTAATGCAAGATCATCATTTTTTAACGATTTTATATTATGAAAAAAAATCAAAATAGGAGTGTAAAAATAATGGTTTATGTCTTTGGTGTTTAAAATATTTTAATAACGTTGCAATTCCACAAAGTAAAAAAAGAAATCAAATTTTATTCAATTGGCGCCTTATGTTACGCAATAGTGTTTAAAATATTTTTCATAGGGTAATTTTGCATGCGGCCGTTAAATAAGGTTATATGATTTATGGATATACATACATATGTATGTACTATATAAAAACACTCATAATAAATATAATGTAAACATCATTTTCCAATACATTCAATGCACCAATTTCAGTGTCTATAGACAACCGATTTACTTTTTATTAGAAATCTTTAGAACACTATTTCATTGTAGGTTTTTGGTGTATTATTTCACATGCAATAAGTGACCCTATAAAGTGAAATAATCCCCCACAATTTGCTGTTGTTGCTCTCTCTAGATTATTTTGAGGCTTTATTCTTTTTTGGTTTGGGGGCTTATTTCGTGGGGTTTTATGTCATTTCGCCAAATATTTATTATATGTAATTTCCGGTTCGAAAAAATTAAAAAATCGAAGTTTTGTAAGCAGTACATTCTTTTCCTGCCATAGAAAAGCTTTTAATAGCAAGCATATAAATATTGCCTAAATAAATATAAATTTGTATGACACAAAAATGATGAGTTAAAAAAACATCGAATTTGTTACACTTTCCCTTACAGTAGTGCATACTAAAAAGTACTACTGTAAGGCAAAACAAAAAACAAATATCTAATTTACGAGAAGTTACAAAGAGTAACCAACTTAATGCGGTATGATTTTAGTACATATACACAGCACTGAAGTAATCGCATACGTAAGCAGGTTCGTAAGCGATAATAAAGCAGTTTTTTTTCTGGGCATATGCATTAAGTTATATTACCTATAGGTACACCCTTTGAATTATAATTTTAAATATTTGGTTCAAAAGATAGGGTCATATACGTAAAATTAAGTTACACTAAGGTTGTCTCCATACCTTTAACTTTGAAAGTTTATACATAGATACTTCTGGTTGTTGCGGCCATAGTAATACACATATTGCGAAAATTACAGTGTCTTTAACGGTGCAAAAGATAAGGCCATATACATCAAATAACATCACTTATAGAATCAGTTGTTCTCCCGCTCCGCTGTAAAACCGGCGGCCGCTCGGCTGAATTCACATAAACCTTGTACAAAGAAGCCATTCCAAATTAGGGTTCTCAAAATAAGTCTTAGTATAATATTCTGTAACGATGAAAACTCTCAACTCTCAAAAGAGCCTGCTCTTAAAAATATTTATATAAGTATACATATATTAATGAACAATTAAAATTCTTTTTATTTATTTTATTAAGGGACATTTTACTAAAATGTTGTCTTTTCAAAGTCTTCTAGCACGTTAATTAAAAACTTATTAGTTAATTGTAACTACACTCTAAAACACTTTAATTGAAAATTAGGTCGATAATAGTATGCAACACTTTACCGAATATGTTCGACCTAAAATTAGACAACAATATTTTTATGGTGAAATTATTATTTATATCATTAATATTATTTAATATTATTTACAAAGACTTTAGAAATAAAAATTTAAGTTTAATAACATAGAGAATATTCTTAGGTGAACTTTTATGATTAATTTTTTTTGACATCGAGTTGATTTTAAGCATATTTTTTTTTTTAAATATAAATTTTTAACAGCATTTTTATATTTTTACGTAAAATAAGACAAATTATGTTTTTTGTTGCAAATAACCACAAAATCGGTATAATATTAAACAAAAATTTTTTTTCAACAAAAATTTCGGCACTATGTGATCCTAAATTTTAAGCAATATTTTAGAGAGAAAAACGTTGTCACCAGCGTTGCCACAAAGAAAAATATTTTCCTACCAAAGTTATCCCTAAAAACTACCAAATCCTACCAAAACTAAAAAAACTACCAAAACTTTTTATAATAAATTAATTGTATCGTTTATTTTGTCAACTGCACAAAATTGTTTGATTTTATAATATCATAAATACTCATACTCTGTCGTACGATCTGTCAAAAATGGCATGTGTGCTAAAAAGTAAGTAGTGTGGATTAGAAATATATTTGTGTGACAGACTTTTTGACAGGTCTATACAATTTGATAATCTTTTGAAAAAATTCATAAAATATTTTTATTTTTGCGATCAGAGTTGCAAAATCTTTATTGTGTGATAGTGTGGCACCTACAACGATATTTTAAAACGATTTTTTGTGGTTGAATCGTAGTTGAATCGTACGATCGTGTAAGATAGTGATTTCTACATTTTCTTTCATTTCCAATTCTTTTAGTAAATCATAGAAATTTTTAAGCCCTTATATTGGAAAATAATTTTAACACTTAAAATGGATAAACAATTATTTCTACCAAAAACGCAGAAAAACTGGAACAAACCAACCAAACTACCAAATTGTTTATAAATAAAAAAAACTACCAATTTTGGTCCGATCAGACCAAAATGGCATCCCTGGTTTCACCTTATTGGCTTTGTTAATTCCGAAATTATTAACGTCTTTTGGCTAGTAAGTGGCATCATTGGAACATACTTCTACGAAAATAAGGCTGGTCAATCAGTGACTACTTCTGGTGCTCTGTTTGCCTGAATTGTATAATATATGTATATGATAATGATGATAATTTTTTGTTCTGATGGCTTTTTGTGCTTTGAACAATGCGGTGCCAAGTGTTATACCAAGCGCCAAATAATATAATTGAATATTTTGTGCTAATCTTTCAGTCTGCGGGTTGCAGGTTCAATTCCCGCCAAAAACTCGGAAATGTCTTATCTAAAAAATATGAAACATTTCCAGGTCATGCACACTCTCGCTTCGATGATCAGAATTAGCGCCCTGTTATTCAACACTAATACATTTTTATTACTTTATTTGACGTCAAAAGTCTACACAAAAATTCAACGGTGCAAAGACAAAATTCATGGAAAATTTGTATATAAAAGTGTGTGTACGTACGCATTCATATACTTACCCTATTCTGAGTACTATATAATTTAACCAAAACTAACTTTTTAAATACTGCGTAAATTTATAACACCCGTAGTCATTTATTATATATTTGCCCCATAGATCTAAACAAATTTATAACTTTATAAATGATCCTTTTAACAATCTGGTCTTACGTCAGGATCTGCAATCCTTAGTATAAATTCACTAAGTGTATAGTTTTCCAAGTTCATTAGGTAAATACTCGATACCGCATAAATGGACGTTTTACAGATTTCTAGGGTAATGTGTAACTTATTTGACTTTCAACACCTAAATATTAAGTTGTGAAGGACAACTTGTAAGAATTTTTCAATGACTTATCGTAATTCATAATTTTTTGTAAAAATTTGGACAACACAAATCAAATGTAATGAGATTCATTCTTCATCTTAAAGGCATATTTCATTTAAAGAAAATTGTCTTTCTCACGTCGCTGTATTTACGAGAGCATCCTTGGATATCTGGTACTGACAACGTAATCGAGAGAATTTTATTATAATCACTGGATGCACTAAAACTGCTATTAAACTTAAGCAATAAAAAAGTGCAGCAAAAAAATATTTATCCCTCTAACTTTATAAACAAAAAAGTTTTTATTGTTCTAAAGTACTATTTTCAGTGCCCTACAGCCGTCTTAAAGTATTTTTAATTTGGTGTTTTATTAACCACCAAAACGTGTGTATGTAGCTCATTAAACTTATTATTCAAATCAAACTTATTTGAAGGAAGATTGTCGTAAAAAAAACTTTATTGCACTTTAAGAAGGTGATAGCAGTTCCAAAAACATAATATATCAAGACATAACTGTTAAAATTAACTGTTATTACTCTGATTGAATCTGGTAACTAAGCTTTGTGGTGCTTGATCGTCTCAATTCTAAAGATAGAGGAATTTTTAAAATATTTCATCTTAAGCATGGCACTCTGTTCATGATTCCGAGCAAAACTCTATCAAAAGCCCATATAAAAAACCATATAGTGCGTTTTTTATGAAAACTGAAAAATGTTTTTTTGTCAACATTTTTTTTTTTTTTTTTTTTTTTGCTACTGCGAAACTATATTAGCAGCACTTTTTTCGCACGAAATTGTAACCAACAGCTCAGATCAGTTATTTAATTTTTAGATCGATGTGACCAAAAAATGGAAAAAAAGTGTAAAATAAATAAAAACAAGTAAAAGTGCTATATTCGGCCGTGCCGAATCTTCTATACCATTCACCACGGTGATTTTATTTATACAGACATGTACAGCATTATCCATATTGTTGACTCTTTACTTAAATAAAGTCGTATGAGAAAAAATCATTATTCATGAGTTAAAGAAATAGAAGACAAATGAAAACAAATTCCGTTTGCTACAATTGTCGCCGTGTTGTCAGCTACTTAATGATATTGAAGCCGACAGCTACATCGTAAACTCTGACATTGTTGTAGAAATACTTATTTTGCTTTTATAAAATTAAAAAACTTTTTCAAAAAATTATAAATATTTCCTCCAAAACTGTTTTTTGCATATGAATTTTTAATTTGCAATTTTGTGACATTTTGTTTTGTTGAATAAAATAGAAATTAGCCTAAGTTGACGACAGCCACAACGTTTTTTGACAGTTTGTAGTCGGTATCCTGATGATGTCTATGTGTTTAATGCACCTAGGTTTTAAAACAGAGATATCATCTATTTAAAAATCAAAATCATTTCAAAAAATATGTTACTCTATATACACACATACATACATATGTATATTCTTAATATTAAATAACGAGTGATTTTTTAAGAGCTTGAGAACTTTTTTTTAAAAAAAAACGCATAAAATTTGCAAAATCTCATCGGTTCTTTATTTGAAACGTTAGATTGGTCCATGACATTTACTTTTTGAAGATAATTTCATTTAAATGTTGACCGCGGCTGCGTCTTAGGTGGTCCATTCGGAAAGTCCAATTTTGGGCAACTTTTTCGAGCATTTCGGCCGGAATAGCCCGAATTTCTTCGGAAATGTTGTCTTCCAAAGCTGGAATAGTTGCTGGCTTATTTCTGTAGACTTTAGACTTGACGTAGCCCCACAAAAAATAGTCTAAAGGCGTCAAATCGCATGATCTGGTGGCCAACTTACCGGTCCATTTCTTGAGATGAATTGTTCTCCGAAGTTTTCCCTCAAAATGGCCATAGAATCGCGAGCTGTGTGGCATGTAGCGCCATCTTGTTGAAACCACATGTCAACCAAGTTCAGTTGTTCCATTTTTGGCAACAAAAAGTTTGTTAGCATCGAACGATAGCGATCGCCATTCATCGTAACGTTGCGTCCAACAGCATCTTTGAAAAAATACGGTCCAATGATTCCACCAGCGTACAAACCACACCAAACAGTGCATTTTTCGGGATGCATGGGCAGTTCTTGAACGGCTTCTGGTTGCTCTTCACTCCAAATGCGGCAATTTTGCTTATTTACGTAGCCATTCAACCAGAAATGAGCCTCATCGCTGAACAAAATTTGTCGATAAAAAATTTCGAACCGAACACTGATTTTGGTAATAAAATTCAATGATTTGCAAGCGTTGCTCGTTAGTAAGTCTATTCATGATGAAATGTCAAAGCATACTGAGCATCTTTCTCTTTGGCACCATGTCTGAAATCTCACGTGATCTGTCAAATACTAATGCATGAAAATCCTAACCTCAAAAAAATCACCCATTATATGTTATGTTACAGTCATGATTTTCATTTTCAAAGAAATATTGAAATTTTTGTTTTAATTTTTCGAAAATTGTGTGTAAAAATTTTTTTTTTCGAATATTTTTCTGTAAAATATCTTTTTAAAAATGCTTTGTAAATTTTTTTGTAAATATTTTTGAAAAAAAAATTAAAAAATTTTTTTATTAAACATTTTTAAAAAAATTTTTTTTTAAAAATTTGATTGAAATTTTTTTGTTAAATTATGGACTTTTCTCAAATCTATATTGAGTTAGAATGGTCAGACTAAAGCAAAAAGAAATCCTTACAAAAAAAAATTTCATCATATTGACACAGGGGGGTCCTTTTAACTGCTCCTATTTGTCACTGCGTACCCTGTGGGTCCATTGGCTACCTCTATGCGTATTGCTTTCTATGAAGGTCTCTAATACAAAGCAAAGCAGAAAAACCCTACCAATATAAAAACAAACAAAAATCGCCCCTCGCAGGGGGTTATTGATCCCCCGAGATCTGTGTGCACTCCTTGCGATCTACCTGTCGCAGTCTAATATTTATTTGACAAAAAAGGCAAAACAGAATCATTAAAGCCGAAAAAAATTTAAAAAAACGTAAAAAAAATATAGGTGGGCGTGGTTTTTGGCCCGTAGCCTTCAAAGGAATGATCCGATGTTGCTGAATTGCAATACCAAAATTTTCGAAACTATGCCTGACAGATTGGTGTGCTTAAATTTTTTGTATCTCTTGTGGTGCCTTGGCAAATTACATTACCACACTAACACGGACAGACGGACAGACGGACATCGCTTAATCAACTTCTCTATGTATAAGGATCCAGAATATATATATACTTTAAGGGGTCGGAAATGAATATTGTAGAAATTACACACGGAATGACAAACTTATATATACCCTTTCCACCTGTGGTGAAGGGTATAAAAATAAAACGAAAATAATAAATTAATGATACAGAAAGGCGTGCACTCATATCATCTGTAGAATAAATAAATCAGTCAAATTCGAGTCAGACTCACACACGAAGGGTTCCGTACTACCTTCAATATATAATTTTAAAAGTAAAAGTTTTACGCTTTTCTCGTCTTATGGAGCACAGTTTAATTATTAAATATTTTATATACTAGAGCATATAATCGTGTCACAATCGAAATACCCTTTAATTTTTGATTTTATTTTTTGTTCTTGTTATGAAAGACAAATTTAAATATATACGAGTATATATATAGTCAACATAGTTTTAATTAATTTGTGTAAATTTCAAGTGTCTGCCTCCTACAGTTCAATAAATAAATTATAAGTTTAAGTATTTGTTGCTACAGCGACCACAGTATTACAACTTGTGTGAAAATTGCAAGAGTCCACCTTTTACGGTTCCATAATAGAAGGCGCTAACAGACGGACAGACATTGTAGCAAAAACAATAGGGTTACGTTTTTACCCTTTGGGTACGGAACCCTTTGTTAAGTTTTTTGTTATGTTTGTTATATGGTTATTCCATCTAATTGTTCTATTAAAAGTTACACCCAATATTTTTAGTTTGTCAGTTTGTCTAAGCTGAAGGATACCTGCCGATAAGCTACAGGAGCAATTATGTTTCCAACAAATGTGTAAATATTGACATTTGCTATTCGATAGCACAGCGCCTGATTCCTCACACCATTGCAAAATTTCTTGAATTAAGCTGCTTATGTTAATATTTGGGTTTTTGGTTTTATCTGATTTAATTATTAAATTAAAATCATCAGCATAAGCACAATAGCTGATATTTTTGTGAATAGATATTATATTACAGAGCTTATTGTATGCAATAAGGAAAAGAACTACTGACAAAGGCGAACCTTGTGGGATTCCATTACATAGGTTATATGTTTGCGAAGATGTTTTCCCTAAGCGGACAATAAATTTTCTATTTTTCACAAAATTAATGACATAGTTAATGATTTTAGTTCCGAATTTCCATGAAACTATTTCTATGAAACTATTGCTATGAAACAGGGACCTAGTGATTTGTAGAAGTCGCACGTAAACTGGCGTAGCATTTATACACACACATTGTCACTAGTTTTATTGTTTTTATTTATTTCAACATTGTCAACATTTTTGTTGCTTAAATTAAAGAGGCTCATTAGCCTTTATTGTTTTTGTTTTATTTTAAAAGTAGCAATTCAATATGCCTTTGTATAAAATAAGAAGAAAGAAAAAGAAAAAAAATATTTTACAAACAACTTTGTTGTTGTATTAAAACAGGTTTGTTTTTCTGTTTTTGTTTTAAATTATTCACACAATGTATGTTTTGTTTTTTGTTAATGCGAGCTTAAAAAAAAATCGGGACCGCACTTATCAACGAACAAACTAAAACTTGAACGTGATGAATTGAAAAAAGAATATGGGAAGCAATTTAGCAAGAGTCAAATATTAAAGTTTTGCAGGTATCAATAAGAAAACAATTCATTCAACTTATCCTAGATTATTGCCTTTTAAAAAGCAGACCATTAAAATGCAAACAATACGAAAAAAAATTAGTCTATCATTTTTCGAACACTAATACAAAAAGTTCTTTGAACACAGAAAAAATTGTTTGCACCAATTAAAGATTTTAATTAAATCTGATTAATTTTTTAATTGATTAAAATATTTTTTTACCGTCACCAGGTGAACTTTTCAATGTAGCTTGAACAGCTCGTGGAAACTTTTTAATTATATTAAAAATTCATGTTATATTCTTTATTCCAGCATAAAATGCCAAATCTGATCCTCTATTTACTGATAAGTCCTAGTTAATATTATAGATAAAGTGAGAGAGTGTTTACATCAGCGTATGATAACAAACACAATATTTCGCAAACGTTTCATGGAAAGATATAAGTTTTATTTTTTTTTTTTTTTTTTTGTAAATTAAGCAATTTTAATTTTTTCTATAAACTTAAATAGTTTTTGAATGACAAAAAGCGCAAACAAATTACTTTTCACCCATCTGCTTGACTTGATATAGCATTACAGTCGAAAAGCAAAAACGTTTTTTTAAAGCGATTGATTTAGTTCGAAATTGATTTTCGAATGTCGATTTCGTTAAAGATTAATATTTTTAGTTTTTAAGTGGATACAAATTTTGTTGAATAACACTCTTGAATTTTGTTTTTTATTCTATTTTTGAATCTTTCTTTCAATAAAATCTTGATTTTTGCGCTTGAATATCTTAAATTTCTTTATTTCGTTTTTAAATTTTTAAATTCAAAAACAAAAGTTATACACCGCGATATTACATTCTCTACTATAAATAATAAATCATGTAGGAAACGTTTTATTTGAAAACGTTTTAATTGTGTTCTCTTTACAGAAAAAACTCATTATTCATACTTTAAAGAAATAGAAGACAGGGCGAACGCAGCTAAATGATACTGAAGACGACAGCTACGTCGTACACTCTGACATTGTTGTAGAAATACTTATTTTGTTTTTATAAAATTAAATAACTTTTTTAAAAAATTGTAAATATTTCCTTCAAAACTTTTTGTTTGCATATGAATTTGTAATATGTAATTTTGTGACATTTTCTTTTGTTGAAGAAAATAGAAATTAACCTAGGTTGACGACAGCCACAACGGTGGTAGTGTAGCCATGTAGCTATCTATACAGGCTTTAAAATAATCGTTTACCTTCAAACGTGTGTATTTTATTTGTGACAGTTTGTAGTCGGTATCCTGATGTTGACTATGTGTTTAATGCATCTAAGTTTTAAAACAGAGATCTCATCTATTTAAAAATCAAACGCATTTAAAAAATATGTTACTCTATATACATACATACCTATATTCTTAATATTCAAATATATTATGTTACAGTCATGATTTTCATTTTCATAGAAATATTGAAATTTATTTTTAATTTTCGAAAATTGTTTGTAAATAATTTTTTTGTAAAATTTTTCGAAAAAATTATATCGTTTTATCAAAGCAGAAAACCCCTACCAATCTAAAAAGAAACAAAATTCTCCCCTCGCAGGGGGTTATTGACCCCCCGAGATCTGTATGCACTCCTTGCGAACTAACTGTCGCGGTCTAATATTTATTTGACGAAAAAAAGCAAAAGATAATCATTAAGCCGAAAAATATTTAAAAACACACGTGAAAAAAATATAGGTGGGGGTGGTTTTTGGCACGCAGCCTCCAAAGTAATGATCCGATGTTGCTGAATTGAAACACGAAAGTTTTCGAAACTATGCCTGACAGATTGGTGTGCTTAAATTTTGGTATCTCTTCTAGTGCCTTGGCAAATGACATTTCAACCCGGAAAAAATTAAAAAAAAAACGTGAAAAAAATAAAAACAAACAAAAGTAGCCCCTCGCAGGGGGTTATTGACCCCCCGAGATCTGTATGCACTCCTTTCGATCTTCTTGTCGCGGTCTAATATTTATTTGACAAAAAAAAAAGCAAAAGAGATTCATTAAGCCGAAAAAAATTACAAAAAAACCTGAAAAAATATAAGTGGGCGTGGTTTTTGGCCCGCAGCCTCCAAAGTAATGATCCGATGTTGCTGAATTGCAACACGAAACTATGCCTGACAGATTGGTGTGCTTAAATTTTTTGTATCTCTTCTGGTGCCTTGGCAAATAATATTACTACCCGAACACGGACAGACGGATAGACGGACAGACGGACATCGCTTAATCAACTTCTCTATGTATAAGGATCCAGAATATATATACTTTATGGGGTCGGAAATGAATATTGTAGAAATTACACACGGAATGAAAAACTTATATATACCTTTTCCACCTGGGGTGAAGGAAATAAAAATAAATTGCACAATCTTTCTCAATCTTTTTGAATTGTTTTTATTTTACTCACTGCAAAGATAGAAACAAAATGATCACGATCGTTTCTTTAGGTTTATTTTCGTACTCTGTAACATACGCCTTGGCTTTTTATTACACTACTGTAGAATAATCAGAACTTAGGCTCTCCAAAGTGGTTACTATGGTCTCAGTTTTTAACTTCTTCTTATTTCAGAGAAGCCAATATATCGAATTTTTCATTCTCATGGTACCAACCAATTCAGGTTTTTGTTTCGGAACACCCTCTCCCCTTCACAACATATTACTACTTCTTGCATGACAACAAATAATAAATTGTTAAATATTTGATCTTTAAATATATGAACTTTAACCACCCTTACGTCGTTACGAAAACTGAAAACAGTACTATACAGCGGTCCCACAACTGATATGTTGTAACTGGAAAAGAACACGGACATCAGAATATTTTTTGTTTCCAAAAGTGTACGTTCTTAACAAGACGTACATAAAGCTGATCTTGATAGATATCTGCAAACTCAGAAATATAAACCGATTTTAAAAAGTTTTCTAGTTTTTTGTCTTACGATTAAAACACGATAGGTATTATAATTTTTTCATCCTGACCTTTTGTTACTCAATAGTCAGATTATTGTGGAAACTATTGTAGGGTATTTTTAAATCGGTTTGAAAAGAATTTGAACAACATGCAATCGCTTGAACATTTGTGGCCACTTTGTGGCCTTAAAACTTGTTTTTCATTTAAACATTTGTCAGTAAACACTTGAAACGTGACTCACAGATTCGTATTTTATACCATTTTGTCATCTTCAATTTCCACAATGACAATGACATTTTTCATTCACGAGAACAATGGCTGGTTAAACTGTGGTCCGTCCTAAATTCTTCATTTAATTTGTGTTTTCTTTGTTACATACATTTACGTGTGGATAGAGTATGCATAAGCAAGAAGACAAACAACCATACACTCAGTCACATATTTTAAGGATTCCCATTTTTATGAGTCTATTAAAATGAACAACAGGACAAACTTTCAACGAATCTTACTCAAGTACGCTTAAATCGCACTTGGCGGCCATTTGTGGTAATTTGCGTTCAAATATTTTTGCCCAGACAATAAAGGGGCGTTAATCCCTTTTTTTTATTTAATGGTCTGTCGTCATTTCACTTCAAATTGTTTCATTTAACAGTGTAACACACACATTTACACCCCATACATACATAACTCATGCGTAAAAGATTTAAGTTTCGCATTCATAAACCCATCGAAACCAACACACACTCATTACCATCCTTCTATGAATTACTATTTATTTCGTTTGTTCTTTATTGTGGCTCTTCAATTTACATATATTAACGAAAGCAATCGAGAAATTTTATTAAGATTTATTTGACAAGAACTTAATTCATTTTCCTAAACAATCAAGTGAAGCCTTCCACTTTTATACATTCACACAATCATCCTTATTATTTTTTATATATTTTCCGCTGAATGATAGGATGACTAAAAATTAGTGAAAATTATTAAATCTTTTTAAGTCTGGTTTCATATATTTTTTTTTTTTTGTCTTCTTTCTGTTTGAACTAAATTACAAAGGGGTGATTGTATTCTTATGCATGATTGTGTGTTTATAAGCGAAATGCATTTAACAATTTATTTTAGTGGAAAAAAACTCATTTAATTTAAGAAAAGAAAACTAAAAATCTAATAAAAACAATTCTCCGTAGTAGTTAAAAAACAGAACTAACTTCATTAGCAATAAACATCCCAGCAAAAAATAAAAAAGCGGTAATCGAGTTTGGAATTAAGCATTTTTTGGTGGAAGGACTTTCCAACTATAATACCAACTTAATGATTTTATCAAAGCGTCCGGTCCCTCACTCAGAAAATTTATCAGTGCCGGAACCAACGGCGAAGATTCAGAAGGTGCTTAATATGAAAATAACTGATTCTAAAACCCGCAAGACCCAAATTTCTGCCCAAAAAACAGAGTGAAAAATTAAGATCACGATTAAACAGTTGGAAATTACCATATACTACAATGTTTTATGAATTTAAATTATTTTTTTTTACAAAGACATCCTTATTTTTGTGCAATGATTTCCTTTTTCAGCAATTCGTCGATCCACACATCGTTTTTGCCGTTTCGATATATATATATATTTTTTTTTTTTTTTTGCATAATATTTATGGTATCTTCAATGTGTATGAACTAACAATAAGTACTCATATCTTAAGTTTAATTATGTCCAGCCAATGCTAGACCAAAAAAAATTAATTAGTTAAGTTGCCAACAGTAGATACTAATCCCGAAGTACCACTAAGATTTGAATTTAACGATATTGAAAGGGCAATAACTCATTTAAACTCCAGGAAAGCCCCTGGCGTTGATAAAACAAGTAACAAGATGTTATTTGTGTTGCCCCGTATAGGTCACAGAATTATTCTTTTTGTTTTCAATGCCATACGTCTTGAGTACTTTTCTACAGAATGGAAGGTCTCTTTGATTACTATGATACCTAAGTCCGTAAAAGACCACACAAAAGTAGAATCATACAGACCTATAATCCTTTTATCAAACATATCAAAGCTGTTTGAGAGAATATTAATAACGAAGTTGAATCCAATTCTTCGGCGCGAAAGGATGTGTTCCGAACCATTAATTCGGCTTTAGAAAATATCGTACGATCCAACAAACACTCAGATTAGTAAATGTAATTAAAAAGAGCTTTGAAGAAAGAAAATACCGTTCTGCGCTTTGTATCGACCTTTCGACCTAATATATAAGTTAAAACTAAACTTGCTCGAAAAGATATATAAGCTTCTAAAAAATTATTTAACAAATCGAAAATGTTTACTAAAAGAAGGAGATTTTTAAGCTCGCCTCAGCTCATTGAACCTAAAATTCATTGGGACCCATTTTATATTTGCTTTACACATCCGATAAACCAACTAGCAATCAAGTGCACACATCAACATTTGCTGATGATACAGCTTTTTAAGAATTGATGAAAGCGCCCAAGTAGCCTCACAACATTTATAAGACCATATTCTCAAATTGAAAAATTGGTTAGAAAAATGGAGAATAAAGGTGAATGAACTAAACTGTACTCACATAACTTTCACACTGCGTAGGGACTCATACTCTCACATTCCCATAAATAACCCAATGATACCACAGCTTTCAGACGTTAAATACCTTGTAACGACACGCTTTGCGCTGTTTGCTGGGGTAGGCTCAGCAGCGTCCAGGGTTGATTTAAAATAATAAAACACTTGTTGTTCAAACCGTAATCCAGGTGGTTTATTTATAACAAATAAAAAAAAACAAATAGACTAAAATCTAATTTTAAAGAAATTAACTTTAAAAAAACGTTACAGCGTCCACAGACAGACCACAGTACTGGTGGAAGCAGAACTTCCGTTAGCACCCTGGTCTTCCTTACACGCAGGCTAAAGCGAGGTCCCACACAAATGGTGGCTTTACAGGGAACGAGTAATTCCGCTATAAGTCCGGCCAAATGATGGGTTAACACCGGTAGAAGCAGTACTTCTGTTGGTGTTTTTTTTCACTCGTACCAGTTTATTGGCCACCACTAGATTGTATGGTTCATTTGGGGAATTAGTAATTCCTTACCAAATGAGAACTTACCGTCTAGTAAGTCACCAACTAACTCCCTCCTTAATGCAAATGCTCGTGCTTTTATACCCACAAGCAAGCACACACATTCACTCATACACATGTATACTAATGTTCATGTCAACAACAGCTGCGTGGTTGTGTTCATTACAGTACGTCTCACTATTACAGTGTTGATATTTTAATTATTGTAGGAGGCGCTTTCATTCATTCGGCCGTTAGATTTAAATTTAAACTTAACTGCTAATATTCAATAATAATATATATTATAACCAAAATACAGTATATGCAATTTAGAAACGCCATATGGCGTACATAATAATTTTATAATTACAAAAAAAATATAATTCATTATTAAATATTCTGTGTTGCTCAAAACGAGCGTGGTGACTTTGGGCGTTACACTACCCTCCCATTCAGACAACGAGCACTTAGCTAGGTGGTTAAGGTTGTAGCCACTAGTAGTATTTAATTGTGGTATGGTTTCAGATCACTTAGGTGGGCTGTTCGTTCGTCTTTACTGTGTTCCGCTTGAACTTTAACGATAACAGGGGACACAAATCCCTTAATGACAAATGGTCCCCCGTATTTTGGTGCTAATTTCGCGGCAAAATTGTCACTAGCTTTGGACAGTGGGTGTTGCCGTACTAACACTTGACTACCAATTTGTGGCGTCCAACGTCGTCGTCGAAGGTTGTAGTGTCGTTGCTGATTTTGTGACGCTTTATCCAGATTCCTTTTTACTAACTGGAATACATCCTCGAGTTCGCGAGCTCGTTCCTCTGGGCATAGCTTTCGCGCTCCGGTTCCTTCTGTTACTTCGTCGTACAGGGCTTTCGGAAGACGTGGTTCTCGTCCTTGCGTTAGGTACGCCGGGGTATAACCTGTGGATTCGGCAACACTAGTGTTAATAGCCAACATAATTTCTGGTAGATAGTGATCCCAGGTATTATGATTTTGACCCGAGAACTGGGCTATAATAGTTTTTATGGTTCGATTGGCTCGTTCCGTAGGATTTTCCTGGGGTGTATATGGTGCGGTGAACTGCTGACGTACTCCAATATCTTCCAGATACCTTCTAAAAATTCTGGAAGTAAATTGGACCCCATTATCTGTGATGATGACTTTGGGTACCCCGTATCGGGCTAGGATTCGTTCGCGGAAGGCTTTCACCAGCCCTTCTGCGGTAGCCTTCCGTAGTGGCACAAGTTCGCACCATTTGGAAAATTTATCGAAAAGCACTAATAACATTGAATTCCCATGCTTTGTTCTAGGCAAGGGCCCCACGAAGTCTGCACATATTGTTGCCCAGGGTTCCTCCGGTATACGGGTGAGCATATGACCAGCAGGCATTTGCTGTGAGGTTTTATAGGCTTGACATGATTCACATTTGCGGACATAGTTTTTTACGTCTCTGGCCATTCCTGGCCAGAAATAACGGCTAGCAATTTTGTTCATTGTTTTCCTAATACCCAAGTGCCCTCCAGTGGCACTGTCGTGGTTTTCTCGTAGAACTTGCTTTCTTAATGGGGAGGCAACACATAACTTCCACGGAGTGCCATCTTCGTCATTTGTATCCCGTGAAGAGCGTTTGTAAAGTTGATTATTTTCTATAACAAAATCCGGAAATTTTTCCGGACACTGTCGCACGTCCACCATGCGTTGAGTGATCCATGGACATGGGCCTTCACACGATGCCTGCAGCAAATTGATGGTGTCAATTGGTTGGCGAGATAGGGCGTCGGCCACCACATTCTGTTTTCCCCTACGGTAATGTATGGCGAATTGATATTGTTGCAGCTCGAGGGCCCATCGCGCCAACCTACCGGTCGGATTATTAATTGTATTCAGCCATTTCAAAGCCAGGTGGTCTGTGACGACAATGAAATCATAACCTTCTAGGTATTGTCTCATTTTCCTTATGCCCCAAACAATTGCCAGACATTCTTTTTCTGTGGCCGAGTAGTTCTTTTCGGCGCCATTGAGGTGTCGACTAGCATAAGCTATTACCCGTTCAACATCATCGAGATTTTGAGTCAAAACAGCACCTAACCCGTGTTCACTGGCATCGGTTTGAAGTATGAATTTTTTAGTAAAATCTGGGCAGGCCAAGACTGGAGCTTCTGTTAACTTGGATTTCAGTTCAATGAATGCCTCTTGTTGAGCTTCATTCCACTTCCAGTGTCTGCCTTTTTTAAGTAGATGTGTTAATGGCTTGGACAAAACAGCAAAATTTGGCACAAAGCGTCGGTACCACGATGTAATTCCTAAGAAACGACGTACACCCTTTACATCTGTTGGAGGAGCCATGTTGACAATAGCCGCTATTTTGTCCGGATCGGTTTTTACTCCGTCTTTTGTGATGACATGGCCTAAGTACTTTGTTTCAGCTTTAAAAAATTCACACTTTTCTGGGTTTATTTTTAGGTTGGCCGCTTGTAATCTCCAAAAGACCTCCTTTAGATTAGCCATGTGTTCTTCGAATGTTGACCCAACCACAATAATGTCGTCGAGATAAGCGAATGCATGGGGCTCCATTTCGGGCCCAATTACGCTATCTAATGCCCGCTGGAAAGTTGCAGGTGCTGAGTGTAACCCAAAAGGCATAACGCGCCATTGGTATAACCCACGGCCTGTAACAGCAAATGCGGTATACTTTTTACTTTCCTGTTCCAGTGGGATCTGCCAGTAACCATCTTTTAAATCAAGACTGCTTATAAATTTAGCATTCCGAAGCCTGTTGAGGATGGTGTCGATTCTAGGTAGAGGGTACGCATCGGGTACGGATCTGGCATTCAGTTGGCGAAAATCCATGCAAGTGCGCCACGTACCGTTTTTCTTTTTTACTAACGTAATCGGAGAACTGTATGGGCTGCACGATGGTTCAACACACCCAAGGGCAATCAACTTATTCACCTCAGCGTCAATGATGGCTTGCATGGCCGGGTTACGCTGCGCATATCTGAGTTTGATTGGCCGATCATCCTTCATGACAATTCGGTGTTTGGCGATGTTCGAAAGACCTTTAATATTTTGAAATTTGGGCAGTTCCTTCTCTAGAAATAACGTGACCTCTCTTTGCTGGTTGTGAGGCTCCACTTTGCGGGGTCTTGTCTTTTCCTTATCGTCACTTAATGATTCATTACGAATACTGCTTACCTTCACTGGTTTTCCTTGTCCCCCAAGATGGATGTCCTCTGCCTCATATGTGGTTTCCAATCCGGCACAGATGAACGTGGCGTTACAAAGTTGTAGAAAGTCCAATCCCAGGATGAGGTTCTCCATAGCTTCCTTCATGACAAGAAAATGGCACATGACTGTCCTCTGTCCGAAAGTTACGCTCAGCGAGATAGCTTCCCTTATCACTTTCCGCGATCCATCAGCTAAGAACACTTCAATGTTCACAGGCTTGCATGTTGGTATGTTAGCTAGTTGTTTTAGTTGTGAAGGAGATATAAAACTTCTGGTGGCTCCAGTGTCAATAATTGATGAAATCAGCTGATTTTGCACCAAAATAATAGCCTTTATCTTTTCCTCTTCCCATATAAGCCTGGTATCATTTGCCTTAGGTTTCTTTCCCGCATAGTGGTGTGTAGGGTAGCTCCCTGTAGATAGCTCTTCTCTGACCATACGATGCTGCTCCCGTGTACGTGATACTGCGGGAATACTCTCTAGATCGTCCGCTAACTGGATCAACTCTTCTAGATCAGCAAAATCTTTTCGGCGTATATACCACTGGTAGTCCGGATGGGCATTGCGGAAAATCCTATCAAGCTTCTGTTTTTCTGTCAACTCGGTGTGCCGCATCAGGTCCTGTAGTGCCAACACAAAGTCCTTGAAGGGTTCCCGAGGACGCTGGGTTCGCTTTCTAATATCATCCTCAAGTTTTTCAAAGTAGTGCGGGGGTAGGAAGAACTTGTAAAAATCCGTTTTAAATTTCTCCCATCTATCCCAGTGCCGGTTGTTGTTTCGATACCAGATCAGCGCCTTTTCCCGCAAGACTTCGGGCATCACACCTGGCAGTTGATTCATATTTACTCCATACATAGCAGCTAACTCTTCGGCTCGCTCAATGAATTCCAACGGGTCTTTCCCTCCGTTGTGTTTGAGACCCCATTTTCTCACCAGTTCGATGACCATAACTCCATCATTGACCTCGATATCAGGGGCGAGTCTCGTTGTCATCATACTGGTCGATGGTATCACTTGATTGTGATGCGTTGTTGCCATTGGTAGTATGGGGCTCAAGTTCGGCTCAGTCATTGGTTTATTTATACCTTCTTTTGCTGGAGACGAAGGGGCAGTCTTAAGGCCCTCCGGAGGTACGTCTATTCTTACGTGAGGTGTGCCTGAGGAAGAGGTTGACGTGGTGTCATATCTGGCCTGTATTTCCAGCAGTGCACGCTTACGGCTCTCTGTATGTTCTGCCATTAGAAATTTTGCCAACCGTTTACGTAGGTCTTCCACGTTGCCGGTGTAGTCTTGCTCAAACTGGTTGAGATATTTGACTAACTCGTCCCTCTTCAAAGCGTAGACCCACGACGTCTTTAACATTTTGCTAAATGATTACGTATGCTTTTTTTTTTTTTTTTTTTTTTTTTTTTTAGATAGAACTCTATATAAGTCCCTGCTCGGGCGCCAATGTAACGACACGCTTTGCGCTGTTTGCTGGGGTAGGCTCAGCAGCGTCCAGGGTTGATTTAAAATAATAAAACACTTGTTGTTCAAACCGTAATCCAGGTGGTTTATTTATAACAAATAAAAAAAAACAAATAGACTAAAATCTAATTTTAAAGAAATTAACTTTAAAAAAACGTTACAGCGTCCACAGACAGACCACAGTACTGGTGGAAGCAGAACTTCCGTTAGCACCCTGGTCTTCCTTACACGCAGGCTAAAGCGAGGTCCCACACAAATGGTGGCTTTACAGGGAACGAGTAATTCCGCTATAAGTCCGGCCAAATGATGGGTTAACACCGGTAGAAGCAGTACTTCTGTTGGTGTTTTTTTTCACTCGTACCAGTTTATTGGCCACCACTAGATTGTATGGTTCATTTGGGGAATTAGTAATTCCTTACCAAATGAGAACTTACCGTCTAGTAAGTCACCAACTAACTCCCTCCTTAATGCAAATGCTCGTGCTTTTATACCCACAAGCAAGCACACACATTCACTCATACACATGTATACTAATGTTCATGTCAACAACAGCTGCGTGGTTGTGTTCATTACAGTACGTCTCACTATTACAGTGTTGATATTTTAATTATTGTAGGAGGCGCTTTCATTCATTCGGCCGTTAGATTTAAATTTAAACTTAACTGCTAATATTCAATAATAATATATATTATAACCAAAATACAGTATATGCAATTTAGAAACGCCATATGGCGTACATAATAATTTTATAATTACAAAAAAAATATAATTCATTATTAAATATTCTGTGTTGCTCAAAACGAGCGTGGTGACTTTGGGCGTTACAACCTGGTTATACATCTTGGTAGGTGCCTTACTTGGAAAAGCCACATCGATTTCAAGTTAACACAAATGAAATTAAAAGCAGTTCAACTAAATTGGCTTATTGGCGGAAACTCCACCCTGAGCTTAGATTGTAAACTTTTCTATACAAGTCGATCCTTAAACCAATTTGCTGTTATGGCATTCAATTATGGGGCACTGCCTCGGCTAGCAATGTAGAAAAAATTCAGAGGCGCCAAAATAACATTCTACATATGATTACAGTTGCCCCCTGGTATACAAAAAAATCGAACTATGTTTGTTTGTTTTTACCTTACAGGAAGCCAAGCCGAGTTGGCCCGAGGAATGGGCACCGCCCAAATAATATAATTATTTCTTATTCTATATCTAGAGAACAACAATAATAATACTATTTAATTAAGCAAAGCATTTTAGACTTCATATAATTAACAAGATTTTTCCAACTTTCTTGGCGATATTTCGTATATACCTATGTGAGAAGTAGCCGCGATTTCTCGTTTCCAATTTATTGGGAGAAATATTCTTGATTTCCCGAAAAAAAATTAATTTCCGGGATTATTTTCAAGTTAATGTCACACACAGGTGGCTAAGGCGAATAATGTTTAAATTTTCCTTAGTAGTTCGACATGTCAAAAGTTGTATGTGTTTAGAAATTTTATAGTGCAGGAGTGAGAATGCAATAAAATAATTATGAAATACATACATACATACATACATACATACATACATACATACATACATACATACATACATACATGCCTTCTCAATTTACTTCTATGTTTTCGAAGTACAAAGCAGCGACAAAATGCCATGTTATTCTTGTATTGTTGTATTTGTTGTAGGCAAAAACGGTGTTTGTGGAAAGAACACTTTTAAACCTTATGAAGAATACTTAAAAACATATCAATCTTATAGTAACAAAAAAGTTGATCTGTACTTCTTACTGCTTAATTTTTTGCTGGCTAATTGCATTTAATAGAAATTGTTATTTTTAATCATTTTTAATTTTGAGGTTTTTAAATAAACAACATTTTTGATGATAATTGTAATAAGAATGTACAAGTATGTACTATGTGAATTTTTGAAAGGGACTTCGATGTGCTTTTTACGAAATGACTATGCTCGTGCAAAGTGAACATATGGTTTAGAAACACCCTTTACAATTCATTCGTTTATTCATTTATTTATTGTGCAAACGCGCCAGATGCAGACACAACACTTGCAACCAAAGATAATAAATCATCAGTAATTAAGAACAAAAATAAAAACTTGCAAACAACTTTTTAAGGATTTGTATTAAAAGTTTATCAACGTCTTAAACGTTATGAAGATGATGAATCTTAGCACTTGTACACAAACTCAAATTGGTACACCTACACACATATATATAGGAACACATCCATACACACACTCTTACCTCAACAAATTGTAAAATAAAGCGACTCAGTGGTAAAACTAAAGAGGCCTGTTCACTTCAGGCCTTCATAAGGCAAGCTTAGACCTTCTCTCGATACAATCTTCATTTGTCTGTGCTTTCCAAAGAAGGCCTTGGCTCTTTCTTGTAAAAGATCCAGTACAAATTCCTACTTCGTTCTCTTAGAAGGGAAGTAGGAATGTGTACTCATTTTGATTATTTTCTATTTTCTATTTTTAGATTTCTCAATTATAAAACACAAAAGTTGATTAAATTGCCCTGTATTACTTTATTGCTTCTTGTAGTTGAGATGCTTCGATAGACTGATTAGTAGTACGCTAGTCTATCAGCCTGGAGGTTGACGTTTCGACTCCCAAAAAATAAAAATAAAGTTAAATATTTCAATAAAAAATAAATTTAAATTTATTAAAATGCTTAGTAAAATTAGAACAACAATAATAATCTTGTCCCAGAGCATTTTTTCTTATTTGTTACTACGTAACCCCTTTTAAAAGGCATAAAATTAAAGGCCTTCTAGCAGACAATTTTCGGAAGAACTTCTGGAACGCTTGCCGGCTGAAGCAAGATAGGCCTAGTCCGCAATGACAACCTGTGTAAAAAATATATGAGAAAGGAATGCGAACAAAATGTCTTGTGCCTTTACACTCCTTCTTTTACCACTGGGGAAGAGTTGCAAGGGCATAAATATACACACAAATGAAAAGTTTATATTTAAGCTTGCTGAGTATATTTGCTTTTGTAAAATTTTAGACTTAAGTTTTGGATGGCCATTAAAAACATTGTTTATTTAATATTAACTGGAAGTACAACATGCAAAGCAAAACAGAGGTTAGAATGACTATAATCTAATATCGATATTTTACAGCTGATTTATATGATATTAGCAAAACTTAGAACAAAAATATAATCTCTGTGTCGTTCATTACATTACATTTAATATCCCATAAAAATATTGCATCTATTATTTATTCTGATAATATGCATGTAGACACTCTTGTCCAAATGATGAGAGCTAGTTAGAACCAAAATTTTACTACCAACGAAAAAGGCTTTTTCTTAGGATTATAAAAAAAATAACTTTACATTTTTATTTTTTTTTTTTTGTTTTTGCAAGTAGTCGTATTTACTTTATATCTTAAAATATAAGTGAAAGAATTATATTACATTCTAGTAAACCTTGGTGAAAAATATGTAGGAATGATAATGTTTATAACTCGCAAGGATACTGTTATCGGAACTTTGCGCGAAAAAATATGGAAGTCACAAAACTGTGCTCGGATGACTAAATGATATTAGAATACTTAGAAGTACAATGGCACGATACCCTACCGCTTTAACTCCAACTGAAAAAAGATAAATCTTGAGAAGAAAGAAGATCGAGTACAAAATTGAAAATATATAGGGTCAGTTTTCCCGTAAAGTTTATGAAGGGGGAATATAATTCAACGATAAGATGAGATTTCTATGGATTATTTGAAGTCGTTTTATGGTTCAATAACAAAGCGTATATTTTAAGTTATTTTAAAAGTACCAAGTATTTGACCTTTTATAGTTCGTAGAAAATTTTATGACTTCATTAAAACTCTGATTAACAGTTCATTTCTACGTAAATAAAAGTATTGAGTACCCAATTGAAACCACTAAATAAGTATCGAAAAATTATAAGCGGTAGAAATTCTGTGCACTACTTCAAAATACTAACGAAACAAATTATATTTTTTGTTGTTGATACTGAGAATAAATATTATGGGAACAATAAAAATATCAATTAAGCCATTTGGAGTTGGTAATTATTATAAAAAATTTATTTAATTAATTATAATTTTGTTTAATCTTACTTTATTATTACAATCATTTAACAAGAAATATGAATTAAAAAAACTTTTTATTATATTTCGATTGACGTTTTAGTAGCAACTGTACACGCAATGTGAATACAGCTTAATAAAATTATGCAGATGTGTACATGGTATCGATAACTATGATATAACACAGATCCTATTTTCAGCAAAATTTAATTGATTACTCCTACACTCTAAAATATTGCTTTAAGTTTGGAATCAGTGGAATTTGGGATTAGTGTCTAAATTTTTCTTGAAAAAGACTCGTTGTCTAATATTATATCGATTTTGTGGTTTTTGCAACAAAAAAACACAATATGTTCTATTTAACGCCAAAATTTAAAAATGATGTTAAAAGTGTTTCTTTTTAAACAAATTATTTTTAAAATCAGCACGATATGTCTTAATAATATAAAATTGTTTAATATGAACAATATCTGTCTAGAAAATTATTGATAAAAATCTTTCAAAGATAGAAAAATTATTGAAGGTAAAGGATTTGCTTTTTAGGTGAACCAATGGATACATATAATAACATAGTAACTCATTTCCGTCTGTCTGTCTGCCTTTCTTTTGCGTTCGCATCAAATAAAAACTACTTAATGTTTTAAAAAAAATTTGTGAGGAGGTACCTTAGCATCCTGATTAAAATATAGGATACTTTCTTTCGGCAAAAATATCTCATTTCCAAGAGTAAGTGCAGAAAAAGCAATAAAAGTACGCAATTTCCGGTTTAAAGGTACTGAAATTTTCTGTTTAAAACTGGGATATTTTAAATACGGTCGCGCACCTTTTGGGGATATTTAAAAACCCGGAATATTTTAAACACGTTTGGCACTTTTATTTTTCAAAGTGGGATATTTTAAACAAAATTGCGCAACAGATGGCGCCAAATGAATAAAATTTGTATTTTTACTTTGTGGCATTACATTGTTTTAAACATCTCTTACAGAGCTTCACACTAATTTTTAGAATATTTTATAAATTTTTATCCAGGGATGGGTACCTTTATATAAAGAAAATACAGAAACCATAACTGAAGCACTATAAAAGTAAAATTCTTACAATTGGTGTGGAATACTTTCAAAGCAAAATCGAGCAAAATATTGTCAGGACACCCACGTCGTAGCGGGCACAGCTAGTATATAATATTATAAAGAAGGTTTTAACAGTTTCTGTTGATACGGAAGACAAAGAAAGACTGCTGCTGAAAAACGCGAAGTGAAAGAAAAATTACTGCAACAAAATGTGTTTAATACCATTGCTTTTGATGATATGGAACAAATGTTTAAAGGTAAATTTGTTTTTGGCTCACATGCAGTATGTCTACTGCATGTGAGTCATTATACGCGTTCACTGGTAATGCGTACACTACGTCGCCTTTATAATCCTTGCGTGTTGGCTAAACTTCAATATCCTGGACCTAGTAAATTAGATCACTGGTTCAAATCTGAACTTATTCAATATGTTGACAAAAATGGTTTCCAAGTTTGTATGGATGTTTCACAATTCACAAAAATGAGGAAAAAGGAGAATCTGGTAAAATGGAAATAATAATGATTTTTTAAAGAAAATAATAATTTTTCATTTAATTTCTAATAATTTTTTGTAAATTGTTTTAAGTTTAAAAAACGACTACTGTGGAGTCAAGGTACATTAATCAAACAAACAAAATTCAGCTGGGCTGTCAACACCACCTGATAATAATTTGCCTTGATTTAAAGGGAAAAAATTTTAAGTTTATCTGTCAAGATCCATATAAAAAAATAAAATTTTCCCCGTCAAAGTGAGGCTACATGACAAGGCACATTAAACAGGTAGCCTCACTACGGAGGGGAATAATAAGGCGAAAGTTTTAAAATTTTTTATACGGACTTTGATAGTTCAACTTCTATTTAAGGGAAAGGTTGTAAGTTTAAATGTCAAAATCCATATAAAAAATTTTAAATTTTCGCCATAATATTTAATCTTCGTAGTGAGGTTACCTGATATGCCTTGCTACCTGTTAATGTGCCTAGTGTGTAGTGTAATAATAAAACAATTAGAAAAATAAAAAAATAAAACAGCAAAATGTAATTAAAAATATTCTTTTTTTTTTAAAGAAAATTTTGGAAATAAAAAAAGAAAAAAATGAAATTAGGAATGAAACCAAAATCATTTTAGTGTTAATGTCATTACATAAAATAAACTTTTGACAATTATAAGAAATTTTAAATTTAATTTGTGTAGGGTACGTTTAGAACATAGGAGTAAAAACATAAAATTTAAATAAATAAAAAAAACAATTTGTAACAGTTTACGTAAAATTACTTTTTACTCAAAGATAAACTATTAAGTTCTGACGTTATCACTGCGATAGATAAATGACAACGTAATGAGCATCATCAGCAATTGCTATCTTTAGTGTATGCGTCTCAGGTGTGCTGTTATAAGAGCAATCATCTACTCTTGCACAATATGAATATGCAAATGTTTTACGGATATGTATGTATATGTGTACACACATACACTAGCACTTATTTTTATTCATGCATACATATTTAATCATACCTTACAGCAGAATATGGCAGCTAATTTAAGATTTGAAAGCCTTTAAGACAAATGGAATTCGAAATGAGCCATAATCAAACAATAACGAACTGAAGAATTTATTTAATTTAAGGTAGAATCATAAAGAGAAAATTATGCAAGCAATATGGTGCATAAATTTTAAGGAACATTTCAATAAATTAAAGCAGTTTGGAAATAAGATAATATTGAGCAATCAAACCAAATGGTATCAGTCATGAAAGAAAGACAAAAAGGTGTAGACACATAAATATGTTATCATTAAAGCTGTTGTTCATATTTCACTTATAAATTCAAGTTTTAAATTAGAAAAATTAAAAACTGTTGCTTAACATTTGCCGAATAATTAAAACCTACAATAATTTTTTTAAACTCATTATGCACAATCGGAAGTGTTCAACAAATTGACGAATTCTTAATTTCAATCAGATTTCTATGCACATTTAATTTTTGTTTTTAGTAAAGATAACAACTTATTAACCAATAATCTATCCAAATCACAAAATTTCAATTTGTTATCGAGTTGCATAATTTGCATATGAACCGCAAAGTTCATTTATGTTTTTCTATATTTCGGTAATAAATGCATATTTTCGATGTTTTGAGTCCATATTAAATCGTTTATAAATGCATTTAAAATTATTATTATTATCATTATTATTATTATTATTATATTAACCTCAAAAGCTCCGAGAACTGTCAAATCAGCTGTCGCAGAAAACAACTCTGTCAAAAAAATGTTTTTTATTTTAACGTCTAAATTCCTGAATAATTTTTAAAAAAGTTTCTGTCGGGATGTCAGATATTTTTTGAGTATGTAACCTAGAGATGAAACGTTAAGAATCTACCTTTTTTTCATTCGGTGATTTGAACTCGGGCTTTAACAATGTTTTATACTTTTTGTTTTGAAATTGGCTACTTCCTCTAGCCCTACCCCAAGGCTAGAGGAAGTACCTTTTCAATTTACAACTAAAGTTTTCTCTTATTCACATTTAAAACAGTTAATAGTATTTACTCGTACCGAAACAAATTTAATTTCCATAAACAAAAAACTATTCTGTCCATTTTGTAAAAACCGAAAAAACGGAATTTTAGGCTTGTAACTTTTTAACGAAACGAGTTATTAGGATAAAACTTATGTGCATTCTAAATTGTGTCAAAAGTGCAGCCGATGTCTTAAAATAGAAATACCAAGTTAAAGTCGACAAAAAAGTCATTATTCTCCCATACTTGTTGATATTTTTAGGGATATCTAAGTTATAAGATCTTAACCTTTGAATTATAATCCTTGAATTATAAATAAACATTTCAAAATTGTATCTCGAGGTACCTAACTTTAGGACCCACAAGCTCCCTTTAGCCTTAGGAGCACGTGTTGGCAGCTCATTTAAAAACACTTCTGCCTTGCCTCCGTGAAACTTCTACCAAACAGTCTATGAGTGCTTCGATAGACTGTTTGGTAGTCTGGACGTTGCGGGTACGATTCCCCCTAAAAACTCTAAAAAGTTTCGCGACTAGCGAATTATTTCCAAAATAAAATGTTTTAAACCACTGTGTGTCGTTTAAACACCAAAAACAAGTAAAGGATTTAACGTAAATGCCTTTATAACATCAGATTAACACTCATATGAAATACCACTTCTTGAAATGAAATGCCACTTCTTAACTGAAAACAATATGTGGAAAATTTATTTTTTCTTTAATCTTGTATCGTATAATTTCCTTATTATGCATCGAAACAGATAAACGAAAGTAAATTAATCAGTTACGAATAAATGGTTGAAAGCAATGGAAAATTGTTAAATACATTCATGTTTAAGGAAACGCACTTTTGTATGATTCCTTATAGCACACAAATACGCGACAAATTGATTTTAAATGTTGACTGAACAAACGTCTACAGTGTAGACTCCATACGGATGCAAATGAGTTTGAACTTTCGTCTGAGACCAAGTGCTTACGAATGTCTGCAATTGGATTAAGAAAGAAATTTCAGATAAATTTAATGCAAATATTTACCGGTGAAAGTCTTTTAATTGCCCATATAAATCCATTAACGTTATTTTGATTAACATGTCGTTTTCACATTAAATTTATACAAAGGGACTTCTTAAAATATATCACTCAATTTAATTTATTGTGAAATTTCTCCCAGCACATTTATAAATTGAGAATAGTGATGAAAATATAAAATAATAAAATCTTATGGCGTTTTCTTTTCTGACAAAAATGTTGCATATATTTTACACTTATTAAATTTACGTGTTCCTTTCTACAAAGAATATCAGAGTGTGAATAGACATCATGTTCTTTTCTAAATATGTCACCAAAATCTGGTAAATATGCTACATTTTTTACACTCAACTTTTATTCAGGGTGAGATATTACCCTCTTTTGTAAATATTTTTTTTATTGATAGCAAGAACTTTCTTTTGAATTAAAATTTTTATGTGAATAAATATTTTATTTTATACGTCACATAGGCATAAATGTTAAATAAAAAAGGTCACATTTTTCAAGGGCTGGGTGATCCATAAAAAGTATTACCTATTAATAAGGCAAAATATTTCTTCAGAAAAGAATACGCCATTAAATTCAAAAATTCACATCAGCCAACAATTATTGAATATTTTTGAAAATATTTAAACAGAAATTAAATTTTTTTAAATGCTCACAATGGCCACGCTCACAAGACGTAACTGTTGAACTCAACTGCTACGATACTGTTGGCAACTGTTGAGCCCAACAGTTACGTCTTAGAAACGGCTTGAGAAATATACTGCAAAATGAGGAGCTGACAAATGTAAACAATTGAAAAAATAAAAGAGGGTCAAAAGAAATTAAATTAATTACTTTAGCTAAAAATATTAAAGAAGAAACGGCATAACTCTCTTCTATTAGCCGTTTAGGCTGAGCACAACATGTAGACTTTAGGTAGACAAAAAATTTTACGATAGAAAAAATATCCAACTGTTGAGGTGAACGAAACTACTCAACAATTCGTTTCTAAAACAAACACTCAACGGTTGCGCAACAGTAACGTCTTATGAACATGCCCAGTCTCAAATTGTTTTAAATGGGTAAATAATTTAGGAAGTAGAGTCGAAGTTGCCAAACTTCCTTTAAACAAGTAAGACTGCTATATTCGGCCGTCCCGAATCTTCTATACCCTTCACCACGGTGATTTTATTTTTGCATATATACAGTGAGGTGCACAAATGAGTACAAGTTAGTACTTTGAGAACTTTTTATGTCATAGAAATAAAAGTAATAAGGCAAAACCAAAATTTTTTTCTGTTGTTTATTTAGCATTAGGTGTAAAATTCAAAACTTAAAGCATCAATGTCTATGAAAAAATAAAGAAAACGAAAACAACTCCAATGTAATCAATTTTGCACCGTTTAAAAATCTTGCGGAATACGAATATTTTTAATACTTAGTCCGAAGCCCTTTATTTTGTAAGACATCATTTACGCGATTTGGCATAATCTCCACAAATTTCTGTTGGAATATTCTTCCATTCATTTTGGATCCGCTGCCAAAACTTGTCCAAATTGGTAGGGACTGATTGGTACTATCCCAACCGTCTCTTCACGATTGACCAAAAATTCTCAATCGGATTGAAGTTGGGACTTTGTGCTGGCCACTACATTAATTGAAAATTTTGCTCATCAAGATTTTTAACGTGTGTTTTGGATCACCATCCTGCTGAAAAATTCCTTCTTCTGCAGGATATGCGCTCTTATCTACAAAATCGGGAAGATGATTTTGCAAAATCCTCAAATAGTCTTATTTTTTCATTATACATATATCAATTTTTTGCAGTGGTCTAAGGTCCCACCACGTAAAGCAACCCCATACCATGACGTTTTCTACACCGTGCTTCACAGTTTGCTTCACTGGCGTCTTTGAATTTTTTCACCAGGACGGCGCCAGCAATATTGTTAACCGTCGGATTGGAAACGGTTGAATTTGATCCATGCGTACAGTGTCTAAGTTTTGTGCTTTTTTGCAAATTTGAACCGTGCCTTTACATTTTTTTCCGACAATGCAGGTTTTTGTTGCAATATAACCAATGTCGCGAAGGGCCCTACATGTCGTCCACCGACTAACGGGTTTTCCGATTGCTAACGAAGCATCTTTTGGTGTTAAAAACGTGCGTCCGCATAGTTAGAAGGTTTTTACGACCTCGAACTTGAGGCTTGGGAGCAACGGAACACCGTTTTTGTACCCTTATGACCACTGATTGACTCACTTTACGTTCTTTTGAAATTTAGAACAGCATCTTTCGGTCGTGGCCCGGATGCTCTCCTCGGTGGATTTTTAAAGTTTCTTCATTATTTATTATTGTTAGGAATTTATTTGATTTTTGTTCAAAAATTTCCACAATGTTTTTACCAGACGCTATTTAAATAATGTCGAGCTTATGCCTTTTTGAAAAACTAATAAAAAGCAAAAAGATTGAAAAATAACCGAACATTTTCATTTCTTTTCTTCAAATTCTTCATAAAATGCAGAGGTGTAAAATTGAGTACATAAGATTTATTTTGGTTTTGTTCGTTTTTTTCTTGGTGCTTGATGCATTTTGTTACAAATTTTATATAATTTTAATAAGCATGTACTATAGGGTAATTCCACGTCAAATCAGCAAGACACTCAAAATAACTACTTCAGATTTTATTGAAACTTTTGTTATTTATATTCCTTGACTCACTGAATCCCAATATAATTTTAAAATCATTTAATATCTCATAGTTTTTTAGTGCGAAAATATCGCTTTTTTGCATAAGCGCTCGAGGATTAAATATTTTCTAATTCAAGTTCTATAAGCCCTAGGAAGTTGAATAATTGCCCATTTTCGCTTTAATTTGATATCAATCACGAAAAAAAACAAAAAACAAATTATATTTGGAAATTTTTTTAGTAAAAATGTTTTTAAAATTTTCTTGAATTTTATTTTGTAATTTTTTTCTCATATTTGTTTTTGAAAATTGTTTGTCAAATTTTTTTTTAAATTTTTTGTAATTTTTTTTTTTTTAATTTGTTGTAAAAATTGGGACGTTTACTCAATCTATATTGTGTTAGAATGTTCATATTGACGCTATCCTACACAATCGTACGATTTAATCAACCAAAAATCTGACAGAATTCTGTCCTACTTTCAAAATCATTTAAAAATGGCGTTGTAAATGCCACATTATCATACAAAACAAGTTTTTGCAACTCTGATCGCATGGAAAAACAATATTTTATGAATTTTTTCAAAAGATTATCAAATCGTACGACTTGTCAAAAAGTGTGTCACCCACATACATTTTTAAGCCACACTATCATACTTTTTGAGCAGACATGCATTTTTTGACAGATCGTACGACTGAGTATGATAGTGAATCATGGCCTTTACATGTATAGAGCAAAGTCAATTAATTCACCGTTGATCAAAATATCAAAATCCATAAATAAAATACTAACGAAATTTAGTGAATTCTACATTGGATGGAGATTTACAATTCAAGCCAAGGCGAAAGTTGAAGAATTTGGCCTTGTAAAGTAAAAAAATGCGCGGCAGTCTTTGGGACTGCCGATAGAAGTGAAAACTAATAACACTTATAATGTAAATAATCTACAATATATTAGTTTAATGGCACAATATTTGTAGCTAATCAAATTCTAAGAATAAAAAGAAATTGTGTTACATACATATATTGTACTGACCTTCTCTATTCTTGTGGCGTGTACAGTCTCCTTGACAGGTAGGGTGTATTATAACATTCGGCACAATATTTGTAGCTACCCAAATTACATGAACTAAGCCATATAATTGGTAAAAATATTGTATTATGTAAGCAAAAAGAAGAATATAACGGTCTCTATAGAAACACGTGCTTGTAATTTGTGAACTATATTAGTAACGTTTTAAGCGTTGTGCTTAAACGGAGAGTTAAAACAAAATATTTTTTTTTATATCAACAGAACAAAATAACTATGTTTGTTTTTGTCTGCTTAACTCTCATTTTATTTAAATCAAAAATAATCTAAAACTAAGTAGTTTGTAAGAAAATTATAAAGAAGAACTTAAATTACAAGCTAAGCATATTTCAGAATTCATTATGCTGCAACAGCACGAAGTTATTTTGTTGCGTCTGGGAAGCAAATAAACATTATTTTATAAATTAAAATTGAACAAAGACATTTTCAAAGATCAGCAAATTTGGTTTTAATATTTTAGGTGTTCCCCTTTCCCAACCAATATTATGGAAATAACCCTCTTTCGCTACTTATACATATGTATATACTGTGTACATATTCACATACATACATAGACAGACACCAGTAGACAGTACACATTATGGGCCATATTCATAAAAAAATTTGTTGATTTATAAAAGGTTTATAGTTTTAATAAACCTTTATAAATCAAAACTATTTTTTATGCATTCGTATATGTATATACAACATATATATATATATATATATATATATATATATGGCCCTATCTTTGAAAAAAATTTATATATATATATATATATATATATATATATATATATATAACATCTCCAATTGGAACACCCTTTAAATTTAATTTAATTTAAACACTTGGTATAGAGGACTTTGCCGTACAGGTCCTTTGTAAGTTACAACTGTCTGCCTATAACGGTTTAAAATTTTGTCCATATACATCAAATTCCATGAACAACTATTAGAACACCCTTTAATTTCTCAGACATTATGTCTAACTTTCAAATAATTGTCTATAGTGGTTCCAAAGATAGGGTTGTATACATATGTCAAATAACATCATTTATGGGGACAACCTTTAAATTCCAAATTAAAATTTTATACTTGGTCCTTGGTTACTTCAACCATATGTCTATAATGGTTCAAAAGTTTGACCATATACATCAAATTACATAAATTATTGGGACACCCGTTAAATTCAAATTTTAAATATTTTACTTGTTTTTATAACGGACATAGTAATGTATATTCTGTTCAATTTTCAAGTGTATACCGGTTAAAAGATAGCGTCTATATGGTCAAATAATGTAACCTATGGGGACACCCTTTAATATTTAAATTCAGTTCTGCATTACCTTTTGTTATTGGGAGCTATAGTGATACACACTTTTTAAAATTTTAAATTGGTGCGCCCTTTACGGTTCATAAGACACGAAAAAACATATATGTTGTATGGACACACCCTTTAATTTTTAAAATTATAAACTTTTTTAAAATGGTACCAATGTGTAAGCATAACCTTTCTAATAAAGAAGAAATTTTCAAAATCGGTTCAGAAATGGTGGTTCTAATCACCTGACCGGGAGTGTGTAAGATTAACAGTCTTTTTATAATGTCTGTCTTAAATTAAATGTATGGAACTAAACTTTATAAATTGTTTAAGTTTGTTATAAATTATTTCTCATAGCAAACAAGAAAATTTAAATAATTGAACATATTTTTGTTTTTGTTTTACTTATCATCGATACTAGTGACACATAAACTTAATTCTGTCTAATAGACTTGAAATTAAAAATATTTTATAATTTTGAACTAAAGATAATTATGAAAATTCTTTTATATATTGCAATCATTATTTTCAGAACTTTAATCTATAGCAATTTACATATGAAAATAATTCGTATAAAGTTAAGATACGAGTATAACAAGGAAATTTCCTTTTAAAAAATAAGTTTTTGCTTCTCCTTATGTACGAGTAATGTTTGATGATTTACAGACGTTTGCAGTTTTTTAATGTGCCACTGCCAGACAGTGGTTCAATAGCTTTTTATTTTGAAAATAAAGTTGTAGCTAGTGAAATTCTAAAAAATGAAATTTTAAGTGTTAAACAAAGTCATACTAGGTGTTTTTTTTTTTTTTTTTGTCGATCTTACTTTGCCTTTTGGCATTTCTTTTTTTAAGGCCGTAAACACACCCAGAGATAAGATTAGATCTTAAACTTCGGTCTCATTCAGACTACCCGACAGATGCATCGTGTTCCAGGCTGAATATACGTTATATTGGATGTGGTAGGGGTAACTGGAGAGGATACAATGAAGGCGACGACTGTTGATATGGCATAAGCTACACTCTAAAATATTGCTTAAAATTTAGGACCACTTAGGCCCATTATTATAACTTGCTTTTAAAGTACGTTTTAGTTAAATTTCACTTTTGCTCAAGTGAGCGATAAAGTAAACAATAACTATTTTTCGTTATTACAACTTCATTGTAAAATAAAATTAATATTTTTGAAAATATGGCAGTACAAGAACAAAAAAACCGACTACTTTTGACAAAATAAATTGGTTTTTAAAAACATAGTGGCAACATAATACCTTTAATTTATTTGTTTACTTTCAACAAACCACAAATTAGTTATCTGTGCAACAAACGAACGAAAATTTTTTATATACAACAAACGAGATCTGTTTTCCATTTTTATTTTTCAATGCCAAATTAAATTAACATGAATTTATTTTTTATCATAGATTAGAAAATACGGCAACTTTATAGATGAAAAAACATGGCAACTTCAAACTCTTGCATATGTATATATAGTGTTAAAAGTTAAAGGTAAGATGTTCTTCTCTTTAGTTTATCAGTATTTTCTAGCTTAAAGTATACTTATAATAACGAAAAACTACTTATCTCCCTGATAAAATTCTAACTTTAGCTAATGTCAAGTTATAATAATGGGCCTTAGTGTCTTAATTTTCGTTGGAAAAAACTTGTTGTCTAATATTACATTGATTTTCTGGTTATTTGTAGCAAAAAAACATAATTTGTTTTATTTTACGCAAATATATAGAAATGCTGTTAAAAGTGTTTCTTTTTACACCAATTATGCTTAAAATCAGTGCGATATGTTTAAATAACATCAATATGTTTAATATTAAGCATATCTGTCCAAAAATTGAAGAAAACAAAGCTTTTAAGAGAAAAACCATTTCTTTCAGCGTAAAATTGTGATGTTTAAAGTATTTTATAGATACATAATAATAATTTGTTTTTTTAGCTGGACCAATTAAATAATGTGGCTTAATTGTCGACATGTTGACAGAGAACTTTGTTCGTTCGTTACTCCCATAAAAAGGAATCCAATGGCATTCAATCACATAATCGTAAGAGGCACAAATAGGAAATGTCTTCACAAATAGGAAATGTCTTCATGCCGTTGGCTGTGCATTAAAAATCGTAATTATCGTCCAAATGGGTTACCGAAATCGTCATAAAAACGTCAAACTAAAAAACCGCTTTTCTATACATATAATAAAATAGTAACTCACTTCCGTCTGTCTGTCTGCTTTTCATTGACGTTCGCATCACGTAAAACTAGTGGATTGGTTTTAACAAAATTTTGTGAGGAGGTACCTAAGTATCCTGGTCGCAATATAGGATACTTTTTTTCCGCAAAAATATAGGTGCTACTCTATAAAAGTAATTCTTAAAATAGGTGTGGAATACTTTCAAAAGCAAAATCGCGCAAAATATTATCAGGACGCCCACGACGTGGCGGGCACACCTAGTTTACCAATAAAAAATATTTTTAATCGACTTCAAAAAAAGTAGGAGGATATCAATTCGACTGAATGTTGCTGTTTTATGTTTGTGCCTGCAGAACTTATCCATTTCTGAACCGATCTTAAATTTTTCTTTATTTGAATGGTTATGCTTACAGATTGGTCCCGTTTTTAAAACAGTTCATTATTTTAAAAACTAAAGGGTGACCCCATACAACATACATGTTTTTTCGTGTCTTAAGAACCATAAATGGCAACAATTTAAAATAAAAAAAAATCCGTACCACTATAGTTCCCAACAACAAAAAATAATAAAAATAAATTTAAATTTTAAAGGGTGTCCCCGTAGGTGGCGTAATTTGACCTTTATGGGCCTATCTTCTGAACCGTTAAAACCTTGACAGAATGTCGATAACTATGACCGTTACAATAAAAAGTATAATTATTCAAAATTATAAATTAAAATTTGGAATTTACAAAGAACCTGTAAGTCCGCTATAACAATAAGTATAAAATTTAAATTTGGAAATAAAAGGGTGTCCCAATAGTTAATGTAATTTTATGTATGTGGCCAAACTTTTGAACAGTTGTACACAGACCGCTGAAATTTACAAGAAACCTGTATTGCTAACTCCGCTATAACAGGTATATAATTTAAATTTAGAAATTAAAGGGTGTCTCTATAATTGATGTAATTTGACCTATATGGCTCTATCTTTTGAACCGTTATAGACAAACACTTGCAAATTAGGCAGAATGTCCACTACTTTGTCGGGTATAATAACAAATATAAATATTTAGAACTACGATTTAAGGGGTGTCCCAATAGTTCATGTAATTTTCTGAATATGTTAAAACTTTTGAAACGTTATAGACAAACAGTTAAAATTTACAAAAAATCTTTGTGGCCAAGTGTAAATTATATAGTGTCTCAATAGGTGATGTTATTTGATCTATGTTGCCCTATCTTTGAAGCCGTTATAGACAGAGGCTTAAGATTTAAATAAATTGTGTTTTGTTATGTCAGTGTAAGTGTAAAACAATAAAGGGTAAACTCTTACCTGACGTATTTGCAGTATATGGCCTTTGATATTTACACAGACCGTATATTTATACAGAACGTATATTACTATGTCCGATAGAGCAACAAGTATAAAGTTGGAATCACATGTAAATAGAATACATATTTCTTGAATACTTGTAATGTACAACAAAGATTTTTGTTTGAAATTTAGTCAAAACCGGAAACAAAAGACTAGTATCCCTAATTTACATTTTATTTTTTCCAAAAATCCAATAAGTTATGTTTTCATCAGGATACATATTTTTTAGGTCTAATAAATGTAATTGCATGAACTCAGTTTCTAGCTCTTCTATTTCAACTTTCTTTAACAATAGGAAAATTCTTAATATAATTTCATATAAATTTTCCTTTTTCAAATATTTGTGCCATATGCCGTAAATAAATGTCTTCAAAATCTAAAAAATAGTTTTCGTTTTTATAATCAATTGTTGGAAACTTGAATTATATAAAATCGTCAAAATGTCTTTTTAAGGACCAAAAATCGTTAAAATGACGATAAATCGTCAAATCTGGCAGCTATGATCATATGTCGTGCACTGAATTTATGCAGGCATAACTCTATTTCGATATCGAGCGCCAAGGACAATCACTGCTTAAGCAATCAACGTTGTAGTTATGCCTGCATCACACTATTACGGATGTAATTTGCCTCCAGACCAAAAAATAACTTATTTATGAATGCACTTATCTATCGGCAATAACATGTGGCTTCTTCGCAGCCCAAATTCGGCAATTTTCATAGTTAGAACAGCTATAAATTTTGGAGAAAATGTATTCGATTGCGGTAGAAAATGTGTTAGCCAAATTTACTTTTTAAAATATTGTCAAAACATGAAAACGCATTGTTCTTTCGAGCCATGTTCTATTTTTGCTAATTCTAATACTGTAATAAATATATGTATATAATGTATTTTTATTTTAGTAAAAATTTGGAAAATAAACAAGGAGAAAAACTACTATTCTCGACCTAATTTTCAACAAAAGTGCTTAAGAGTGTAGAAGCCTTCGAGTGGGTCGGCTTTTGAAACGGTTTACTTCATACACTCTTCTTATTCTTTATACCACATATATCCGCAGTATATTGCAATACAAAGTGTAATTTAGATTTACTCGACCATGTGCTATAGAGGGCGAAGAAGCTCATAAGTTTCAGTATGGTATCCAACTTTATGGACTCACTAAAGCAGCGACGCATAGTAAGTTGGGTTTTACTACATAAACGGATGTTTGTTGTTGAAGTTCCATATTATCTTTGGGCAAATCTGACATTTTAAACACATCTGGTATTTTAAACAAACTGAGTTTAAAGAAATTCTTTCAGAAGCACTGTACTCGTCTTCGTACAAATAGAATTCCATTTATGCGATTAATATTCATAAATTTTCTATTTTTCCCATTTTTTAATATTTTATGCAAAAGATAAAAGAATTTACTAATCAAAATAATTGAATGTTTAAATAAGAATGAATGAAGTTGGTTGTATATGTTAACATGTTTGTATCTTTTGATATGGCAGATAAATAAATCAAATGAACAATTATTGCATACAAATATTAGAACTCATTCTTTTTTGAACAAAATTTATAATAAATAAATCTCATTAAAAGGATTAATTTTGTTATATCTTTAGATAAATTTAAAATTCATTCATAGTCAGAAATTAAATAAAACACACGAACACATCCTTTTTCATTTCATTTCATTTCACTTTATTATTTTCTTTTATCTACAATAGGAACAACATCGTTTACAAGAAAAGGACTTTAATACAATTATTTGCTTTATATGAAATTAATATTGAATATTTAAATTTATTAGTCGAACTTTTTATTAACAAATAAATAAATTGTTAAAGTAAGGCTTAAGTTCATTAATTCTTTCTAACTACTTATAGGGATGCAAAAATATTTTTTTTTTAAATTAGGCGATTAGTTTTAAAGAAAAATGGGAAGCAGATATAGAGACTATTGACGAGCGCAATTATTTCAAGAAATATCATGCCGATTAAAACTTGCCCAATTCCTCCACAAAATTTAAAATAAATATAAATATAACTGAAGCTCCCCATAACAAAAAGTAATAAAAACTAAACCAAAAATTTGACCTATTTGACGGTCTTTTGAACCGTTACAGACTACTACTACTACTACTATTTCGATTATAATAACAATTAAAAATATTTAAAATTATAAATTAAAAGGTGTCCCATCAGTTGATGTGAGTTGATATATGTATATAGCCAAACTTTTGAACCGTTAAATACAGACGATTGCAATATACAAAATACCAGTATTGCTAAGTTCGCTATAAAAACAAGCACAAAATTTTAAATTTGGAAATTATAGGGTGTGCCCATAATTGATGTAATTGGACCTTTTTGGCACTATTTTTTCAACCGTTATATACAAACACTTAAAAATAGAAAGAATGTCCAGTACAATGTCCGATATACAAACAATTATAAATATTTAAAATTAAAAATTAAAGGGTGTTCCAATAGTTGATTAAATTTGATTTATATGCCCAAACTTTTGAACCGTTATAGGCAGACAGTTGAAATTCACAAAGATTTGCATGGCCAAGCCCTCTATAACAGGTTTTTAATTTAAAATTGAAAATTAAAGGGTGTCCCAATAAGCTATGTTATTTGACCTATATGGCCCTAAATCTATACAAATTGTGTTTTGCTGTGTCAGAAATAATTGGTGTCCTCATAGCTATAGCACAATAACAAAAAAGATAGGGTGTCCTCATAGGCGACGGAATTTGTCTTATTTAACCGATATAGATCCATGCTTGATATTTAAACAGAACGTGTATTATTATGTCCGTTAGCCGTTATAGATAAATACTTGATATTTACAAAGAATTTGTGTTATTATTGTTATCCGCTATATAAGAAGTATTAAATTGGAAATGAAAGGGTGTCCCTATAGTTAATGAGATTTGATGTATACCTTATATTTTGAACCCATATATATAGACGATTCAAATTTAAACAATCTTGATATTACTATGTCCACAATAACTAGTACAAAAAATTATAGGAAATGTAATTTGTGCATATGGCCTTTTATGGAACCGTTATAACCCTATTACTATAGCCGTCATCACAAATATAAATATTTAAAATCAGAAATTAAGATGTGGTTATACGTGATGTTATTTCATGTATGAATATGACCTTATAACAAGTATAATTTATTAAAACTATAAATTAAAGGGGGATGTCCCCTTAGCTGTTGTAATTTCATGTACACGGCCTTTTCTTTCGAACCGTAATTTAATGATAATGGGTGATTTTTTTGAGGTTAGGATTTTCATGCATTAGTATTTGACAGATCACGTGAGATTTCAGACATGGTGCCAAAGAGAAAGATGCTCAGTATGCTTTGACATTTCATCATGAATAGACTTACTAACGAGCAACGCTTGCAAATCATTGAATTTTATTACCAAAATCAGTGTTCGGTTCGAAATGTGTTTTATCGACAAATTTTGTTCAGCGATGAGGCTCATTTCTGGTTGAATGGCTACGTAAATAAGCAAAATTGCCGCATTTGGAGTGAAGAGCAACCAGAAGCCGTTCAAGAACTGCCCATGCATCCCGAAAAATGCACTGTTTGGTGTGGTTTGTACGCTGGTGGAATCATTGGACCGTATTTTTTCAAAGATGCTGTTGGACGCAACGTTACGGTGAATGGCGATCGCTATCGTTCGATGCTAACAAACTTTTTGTTGCCAAAAATGGAACAACTGAACTTGGTTGACATGTGGTTTCAACAAGATGGCGCTACATGCCACACAGCTCGCGATTCTATGGCCATTTTGAGGGAAAACTTCGGAGAACAATTCATCTCAAGAAATGGACCGGTAAGTTGGCCACCAAGATCATGCGATTTGACGCCTTTAGACTATTTTTTGTGGGGCTACGTCAAGTCTAAAGTCTACAGAAATAAGCCAGCAACTATTCCAGCTTTGGAAGACAACATTTCCGAAGAAATTCGGGCTATTCCGGCCGAAATGCTCGAAAAAGTTGCCCAAAATTGGACTTTCCGAATGGACCACCTAAGACGCAGCCGCGGTCAACATTTAAATGAAATTATCTTCAAAAAGTAAATGTCATGGACCAATCTAACGTTTCAAATAAAGAACCGATGAGATTTTGCAAAATTTATGCGTTTTTTTAAAAAAAAAAGTTCTCAAGCTCTTAAAAAATCACTCGTTAGTTGACATTTACTCCTAATGTGTAATGCTATGTCCCTTGAGAAAAAGTATAGAATTTAAAATTAAAAATTAAAGGCTGTCTCTGCAGTTGATCAATTTTGTTGTATATGGCCTTATCTTTTGAAGACACTTGAAATTCTAACAGAGGATGTATTAAATTGTTTACAATAAAAAATAAAAAGATTTTAAAGTTGTCCCTAAGTGACCCTAGGTGATGTATCTTGATGTCTTTTGAAAAATTTTAGACAGACACTTGGAATGTACGCAGAGTGTTTATTGATATATCTGCTTACAAATTATAATGTGTCCCCATAGGTGACTTAATTTGGCATATATGACCTTATATTTTAAACCAATATAGACACCTGGAATTTACACAGCACGTGTGCTGCTATATCCGCTATAACAAATATAAAATGGTATTTTAATTCGTTATAAATAGACACTTGAAATTGAAAAAAAGTTTGTATTCCTATGACCACAATATAACGTATAAAAAATAAAATGGTCTAAACTATTATATACAGTTAAAGTTGATACAGAAATTTACATAGTATGTGCATGAAATGCTATTATTGCTATGCTACAACAGCAAGTTTTGAAATTAAATGCTGTCCCTACAAAAGACGTATGTATATTGGTGCATATAGCTTACCTTCGGATTTTTTTGTAGGGGGATTCCGAAGCAGACCACTACCTCATGGGTCCCTTTTCGACCCACTTCGTTCTGGTATCCAACTGGAAATTTGCGAATACCTTACTTTCATTGAGTCTCGTGCTGTCACTGGCCTTTTACTCCCTACTGTAGTGATTTCAGACAGGCGACTGATGCATGTCAACATTCTTCCTCATCACAGAGTCTATGGTAATTGCTAACATTTGCTTAATGCTAAGGACCCCACAGCTTCTCCATTTAATATATGTCTGCCGTGGTCCAAAGCCCTTTTATGTTAGTCTATTTCCAGGTACAGTCTAGAAGTATCGTCTTACCGAGAGTTTTAACTTGGCCATATAATACTTGAGAGTCCGCGACTAACACAGTTAACTATTTGTGGGTACCCAGGATATATCCAAGCTTCTTCTTAATCTTCCTGCCAACTTGTAGTGAAAAATTTCAGAGTCTACTAAGACATCGAGGCACCCTCTTTGGATTAAGGCAGACTCTAAAATTCATATAGTCTTTACTTCTATACCTGCAATAAAATATAAACAAAACATAGTATACGTAATTTTGGCGCATTTTCTTTATCTTTTATTTGGTTCGAATACTAGTTCTTAGTAAGAAGTAGGGTTTTTCTGCAAAAATCATGTCATAAACCTTTGGTAAAGGAATTTATACAATTTTTGTCAGAGCCGCTGTGGTGCTGCAAAGTCTTTTTTGTAGCTCATAGGTGTCAGTAGGTTATCCATCTCTATTGACACTCTTGAACATCGATACAATGTGGGTTGTGTTTAGCTGTTTTATCGTTATTACAATGGAATGTGCTCTAATAAGATTAGAAAACTCAATCCCGATACCCGCACGTTTTTACGTACAACGCGCTTTTTATTAAGAGCTCATGCATTTTTTGTCAATTGGCCAGTGAATCGCGCTATTCCATGCAGTTTTTAGCCATACAGTTCATATGTGTAATCATCTTTCTGCAGAGGTCTTTCCTGTCACTTACAATGTGGGAAAATTAAAATCGAATGTCCAAAAACACTACTCCCTCTAACCTCCTTCCCATAAGCTAATTTCGTAGTTCTGGCACAATGTATTGCATGAGTACAGGTTATCCCCTGCGCACAGTGGGGCAGAATCAAAATATTTTTGAAATAACTTAGCCCTTTGTAAATAGCTTGGTCCATAGCTAAAGTTTTGACTCTAGGCACCATCGACTTACCAGGGGTGGCGCTATGTGGTATCACAGTTGGGTAACACGCACCTGCAAGAGCTTGGAATTTCTTAAATTTTTGTTTGATTTCCAAAAATACATGGTCTTAAAGATCTACTTAAAATAAATTGAACGATTAAAATAAATTGCACGATTCAAATTAAATTTTCTGTGGATATGTAATAAATATTAAACATTCAGATAAAGAAAATCGAACAATTCCCAAAATAAATACCAAAAATCCAAAAATTGGAATTTTTAGCATTTTGCCCATAAAGTACATATATGGACTAGGGATCATAAAATACTTTCAGCAATAATTGGGACTATATATAGCTTTATTACAGCAATCTTCTTTTTCCGATACCAGCTTTGGGATTTTAGAACATATAGGCCAAACTCAAAATTTCAATGTAAAGTAGGTCAAATTTAAGGACCTCCATTTTCTACAAGGATGATCATTTTTACACGAAGATAGTAAAACGTACGCACAAAAATATTATTTTTTTATATATTCCTTAACAAATTTTTTTCTATTCAAAAAACAAGATTAATGGCCCTTTTTAGGCTAAAATATACAGAAATACAATAATTTTGGATTGTTTTTAACACTGAAAAGATATTATCTTGAAATTTTTCCACAATATTTTAAATTTTGCTCGCTAACTATGAAATTTGCAGCAAATTGTAATCAATGTAGCATGATATAGTATTTAGTTCGTAACTACTCCTTTAGGACCATGTATAATTTTTTAAAATCAAACAAAAATTTAAAAAATGGCAAGCTCTTAAAAAATTTGTAGGTATGAGATACCCAACTTTGAGACCGCCTTCTGCCACCTCTGGTAAGTATATGGTGCCTAGAATTAAATCGTGAGCTCAGATACTCCTCTGCTATATTCGTCAAATTTTGGAACAGTCGGCCCTAGCCCTTTACAAATGGCTGAGTTATTTCCAAAATATTTTGATGCGGTCCCTCTGTCCTCTGTGAAAATATTTCCAATTATTTTTTTTTTTTGCAATTTTTATTTATTGTATCTTCAATATAATTGAACTATCAATAATTACTCATATCTTAAGTCTAAAAAAAAATAAATATACTTGTTAAGTCCAACCAGTGTTGGACAAAAAAAATGTATGTTTCACGGTTACTGTAATTTGCGGGTTATCAATCTGATGTACGGATGAGAGAAGCAGTGTCCCTCCTTCTTAGTCGAATGTAAACAGGTTCATTTAGTATGTTACGGGCCAGTGGATTCGGAAGAGTTTCAAGCTTCTTTAAATACCTTATGGCAAGTTTCGCTATTTCTGCTTTAACTGATGGCACTTTTAGATCTTTATGGATGTTCAAGTTTTTTATATACCAAGGAGCAGATGTAATTATACAAAGAATCTTATTGTGGCGCCTTTGAATTTTTTCTACGTTGGTAGCTGAGGCAGTGCCCCATAATTGAATGCCATAACACCATATTGGTTTTAGAATTGACTTGTATAATAAAAGTTTGAAATCTAAAGCTAGAGTAGAATTTCTGCCAATAAGCCAGTTTAGTTGGACTGCTTTCAACTTCATTTGTGTTAACTTTGTTTCTATGTGGCGTTTCCATGTAAGGCGCCGGTCAAGATGTATGCCGAGATATTTGACGTCTGAAAGCTTAGGTATCGTTTGGTTATTTATCCGAATAGGGCGGCAAGATTCTCTACGCAGTGTGAAAGTTATGTGAGTACATTTTTGTTCATTCACTTTTATTCTCCTTTTCTTCAACCATTTTTCTAAATTAAATATGTGGTCTTGTAAATATCGTGATGCAACTTCGCGTCTTTCGCGAATGCTCAAAAATGCTGTATCGTCAGCAAATGTCGATGTGTGAACTCGGTTACTAGTTGGCATATCTGAAGTATACAATAAGTATAAAAAGAGCCCCAATGTACTACCTTATAGAGGTTTACGGGAAAATTCAGTTTTACCTTATATATTAGTCCTGCATGCCATACCATATCGAATCCAAATCTTATCGGTACTGCAGCACTAGCCTCGACAACTGGCAACTCAACTATATCAGTCGATATATTTGGGGTAAAAACGCTTCTCAAATGTCCAGCAAATAAATTTCCTTTTTCGGTATCACTCCTTGCCCAGAATCCAGATGTAGTTCGCAAGGGAGGCTTACGTAAGACTGGCCTTTTAAGGTTTCTACAAGCAGGACATAACGAATAATCTGATTGAGGAGTTGCGTTTAGGTCTCCCAAATAGTTTTTCAGGGATGCTACTCTTCGAGATTCCAGCATCTCTCTTAGCCGGTTCGTGCATTCTTTAAGTCTGCTTTTGAGTTGAGGAGATCTCTGTGATTGCCATTCTCTATGAATTTTTCTTTTTTCAGCCAAGAGCCGTTCGATATCTGCAGTATAAATTTGATTTTATCTAGCTAGTTATCGGGTTATTATTGAATGTTGGGCAGCTGATTTGAGGTTTTGGTCAAAATCAATAAGACTCCGCTCTACGTCTTCAGGTGTTCTTAGCGGGATGTTTTCCGAACAATGAGTACTAAGATACTTTCTATATTTCAACCAATTAATGCTTCCGCTAGTTGTTGGTGATATGATGTTTTGTTTGTCCCATTTATAGACGATAGTGGGTGAATGATCTGATGATAATTCAAGTGACGCTTCAACATTAATCATTTCTGTTGGAATACCCTTAATCACGCCAAAATCAATAACATCAGGTATTTTTTGTCGATCAGTCCTCAAAAATAAGTAAATAATGTTTCATTCTGGCCTTTACAAGTATTGCCGATCCACCAGAGGCTCGTCCGCCAGAGGCCTTAGTATCATATAATATATAGCCCTTGATTTTAAAAAAGCTATTTGTTGTTAAGTGATACTCTGAAATCAACATGACTTCAATTTGTTTATTATTAAGAAAGTACTTGAGTTCAGTTTTGTGTTTTCGTAAGACGTTTACGTTCCAGAAACATATTTTTAAACAGTTCATGGTTTGTTTAGTACCGCCTGCAATAATATAGATTGCATGTGTACCATTTCTTGCTTCATGTTGCTCATAGAGCTCATAAAACTGTTTAACGAATGCACTAATATCTCGGTGCTTGCTTCGAAACAATTATAGTTACCTGATGGTGTTTGTTCTTTAGGTTCTGGGTGCAAGTTTGGAGTAGAATTAGTTGTCGATGTCGCTTTATGTACTGAAGTATGATTGGTTTTTACCATATCTGCGTATGAAACATGTTGTGTTGTTGGTTGGGCTAACTGAGGATAATGAGCCTTTGCTCGATATTGTGGGTGCTTAGCAGGAGTATTTAATTTTTGAGTGGTTTTCCTTACCATGGAAAAAACTGGACAGCCTCTGTAGTTAGCAGTGTGGTTTCCACCGCAATTGCTACATTTTTTAACTTTCAAGTCGTCTCTTGCTTTGTCGCATTGGGCGGAACAATGTTGCTCGCCACATACAACACAAACCGGAGGCAACTTACAGTAACAACTTTGAGGGTGCTGTAGCTTAAGTGGTTAGCACGTTGACTACTAAGCAATGGTCACGAGTTCAAATCTCAGCCGTGGCAACATCAATTTTTCTGATATGTATTAATTTTTCTTTATAATAATGCATATCACAGCGCCCTCCACATTACCACATAGCACTAAATCGCCGGCGAAGTAAAATAATTATAAATTGGCTATGCTAGCTTCAAACTAATTCGCCTAAATAACACCAGAGGCGCAGCAATACTGTTCTAAAAATAATCATAACGTGCTATTGCAGTGTTGCCAGAATCGAAGCTTCACTATCACTAACCATCTGTCTTATCTACTACTATCCCTTTCTAAAGGAAGTACCACAGTTTATGTAGGCATTAACTGCCTGAGTGGTACTTCTCTTTTAAAAAAAAAAAACTTACAGTAAGCCCTAGTATGACCATATTCTTGACAATTTAGACACTGGACAGGTCCTGGACACTTATGCGGCTCCTCTACAGTTATTTTACGGTGTAACAGGTATTACAGATTGTAAATGGGGTGCGTTTCGTTCTACTTCAATCTGATATCTCCAGGTTCCAGTTCAACGCGAAATAGTGGTTGGGGGACACGTTCCCGATTACGGAGATTATCAACACTTTTTATTTTAAAACCCGCTTTTTGGAGTCCGGCTCTTATTTCAGCTGGATCAACGTATGAATCTACACCTTTAATGACTACCTGTAGACCTTTACTACTCTTCAGCTGATAGGTATAAAAGTTCTTTTTACAGCTTTCAAACTCGTTTACTGCTTTCCGATAACTGCTTTCATCAATGAATTGTATTTTTGTCTCATCAATGTTACCACGCTTGATGGGAATTACATAAAATGAGTTCTCGACAATAATTGTAATTAACTTTTTTATTAAGTCGTTCGAATTTTTCTCCCTTAAATAAACTGGAGGTGGTTTGAACGACTTAATTGCCGTTTTATGTTCACTTGTTTCACTATCTAAGATAGCAAAACGATTATGGGAATTTATTCCGTTAGAGTCCTTGTCTTTATGTACTTTAGACATTGGTGCAAGCTGCGAAGATTTAGGGCTTCGAACTTTTTTTAATACCGTAATGTATCTGCAAAAAAAAAAGAAAACGAGAAAAAATGTTTACAGACAACTTTGTTGTTATATTAAAAACAAGCTTGTTTTTTTGCTTTTGTTAGAATTTATTCACACTATTTGTTTTTGTTTCTTGTCAATTGCGAGCTTAAAAAAATCGCGTCCGCACTTATCGACGCACAAATAAAAAATTTTAATTTTTTAGGCAAAAAATAGTTTTTTTCTTCATAAATTTACTTATAACTGCGAAACTGTTGCTTATGTAGCGAAGCGTTGTATGAACAGATTAAAGAAATTGTAATTCATAATTTTTTTAAAATTGTTTGAGCTTATTCGGACTAGTGGTTCTCGAGTTATGACAAACAGATAAGCCTAAAACGTGACAAATTCCCCTATACGATACTAACTTCAAATTAATTTTTAAATTATTGTTTGATGTACCATGACCAAACTAATGATGCAGAAGTTTTTATTTTTGGGGCTACTTTCATAAACAATTATAAGAATTGAGTTCCGAATCAATCACCTCAAAAATGTTGTACTGTGTTATAATAACAATTAAAAATATTTAAAATTATAAATTAAAGGGTGTCCCAACAGTTGATTTCAATTGATATATATGGCCATACTTTTGTATCGTTAAATACAGACGGTTGCAATTTACAAAAAACCAGTATTGCTAAGTCCGCTATAAAAACAAGTACAAAATTTAAATTTGGAAATTAAAGGGTGTCCCTATAATTTAGGTAATTTGACCTGTTTGACACTATTTTTTCAACCGTTATATACAAAAACTTAAAATTTAGAAAGAATGTCCAGTACAATGTCCGATATACTAACAATTATAAATATTTAAAATTAAAGGGTATTCCAGCAGTTGATTAAATTTGATTTATATGCCCAAACTTTTGAACCGTTACAGGCAGACAGTTGAAATTCACAAAGATCTGCATGGCCAAGCCCTCTATAACTGGTGTATAATTTAAAATTGAAAATTAAAGGGTGTCCCAATAAGCTATGTTATTTGACCTATATGGCTCTAAATTTATACAAATTGTGTTTTGCTGTGTCAATAATAAATGGTGTCCTCATGGCTATACCACAATAAAAAAAAAGATACACGTTTAGGACGATGTATAATTTTTTAAAATCAAACAAAAATTTAAAAAATGCCAAGCTCTTAAAACATTTGCATATATGAGATACCCAACTTTGAGACTGCCTTCCGCCATCCCTGGTAAGTATATGGTGCCTAGAGTCAAATCGTAAGCTCAGATACTCCTCTATATATTCGTCAAATTTTGGAACAATCGGCCCTAGCCCTTTACAAATGGCTGAGTTATTACCAAAATATTTTGATTCGGCCCCTCTGTGCTGTGTGAAAATATTTTCACTTATTTTTGACTTAAGGTGTATAAAATCCTACAAATATATTTTTTAATATATAAAAGGTTAATTATAGGTATGTATGTATATGTTTCGTGAGAATTTTTACAAATGAAATAGACCGATATTAGAAAATAAAACTATCGCTTCTATAAAAATATAAAATTAGTAACTTGTTCGTTTGGTGTTCAAAAGTTTTTATAATTTCATTTTCATTATTTTATATAATGAAGAATATTACATTTTACAATACAAGAGATTTTTTTATAATTTCCCAAGCCTAGAGGAGATCTGAGGTGTAAAAAGTATTAGTTTGATTACGAAAAAATTCTAAATTTCACAATAATAGGGGTATTAAAATTCATAACATTTTTTCTATTATTTAAAAATATAAAAAAATAAACAAATTATTAAAAATATTTTTTTTTTAATTTTAATTTTTAATAAATATTAAATAAATATGGCCAAACAGTACATAAAGCTATCTACTATTGACTAATCTCTTTTAAATTTTTACAAATATGGTCGATAGTACTAAACAAAATTTTATTAAAAATTAAAAAAACGCGATTCTTGCACATCTCATTGGGTACACATCGTAAATTCTTGCGACAACTTGTCTTCTTCGAAAATATTTAATTCTTTTGTAATTATTGTGTAAACAATAAAACGGCTGCATGCAAAATGGCCCTATGAAAAATCGCCCAAAAGCAAAAATTATCAATAGCCCAATGAATAGAAAATTGGCTAATACTTAATATGAAAAGTGAATCAAAAATTTTGGGTGGGTTTTCGGCCTTTTTTGGACTAATCATTGTTTTAAAGCAAGCCACAGACAATGCGATGAGTTGTACAACCAATTCTAGTAATCGAAGGTTGTACGCGAGTTGTACACGAATTGTAACATCTGTGGGCTGATTGTATTCAAGTTGTATGTCGGTTGTACGAAAGATCAAAAATTTTGGATTTTTGTCACCTTAAATATAACTTTCTACCTTTAAAACGGTAGTTTTTTACTAACTTATACATTTTTTGAAATTGAACCTTAATTATTGTTGTATTTCTTAGATTTTTTGTTGTTGTTTTTCCAAAAAATTCTTAGTAAATATGGGAAATTCACTCTTAGTGTGTTTCCCATATATTGTTAGTAAAAATTTAGAATTCCTTGTAAGTTATGCTGAAAAAAGTAAAAAAAATATTTTAAATTTTCTTATTCACAAAAAGTGTAAAAATAAATTATTTGTGTGGCATAAATTGCTAATATAATTTTTTCAACGAATCCTCAGCTACATAATTGCCGAACAAAGTTAAGCGCTATAACCTAGTATGAATGAGATATTAGACAAAAACTGATGACACCTTTTTTGAAGTGCTCACTGATTTTCAGAATCTTTCGAGTCCCATGAATAAAAATTGGTTAGCAAATTCGCCAAACTGAGTATACGATTTTACTACCCTTTGGTGGTAGAATCGAACGTATACTGTTAAGTTCGGGTATTTTTTCACTGTTGCACTGTGTAATAAGTAGCTACGAACTTTACCTTAAATTGCAGAATTGTAAACATTAACCCCCATATTTATAAAAAATAAAACTTATTTGAAATATATTTTAGAACATGTTTTGTATGAAAAATTTGTTCTAAAATAGATTTCAAATATATTTTATTTTTTATACATACGTATGCAAAAATTTATCAGAATTAAAACCGGAAAAATTACCAAGTAAGTTTCTGTAAAAATTGCAAAATTTACAGAAAATATATGGACATCACATTTAAAGTTGTACCAGTGAGCTGAAATATAAAATATTTAATTATTGGGATAAATGTGTTTATTGTTAAATTTTAGAATTTGAAATCGCGCGATTTTTTTATATTTTATAAAAAATTTTTGCCTACAATAAACACATAACAATAATTAAATATTTTACTCATATTAGCAAACTATTTTTACCTATATTATTTTTTTATTCTACCATATTTCCTTTCATATTTATTTTAATTTTTTTTTTTTTAATTCATATTTATTTATTGTATCTTCAATATGTTTGAACTAACAATAATTACTCATATCTTAAGTCTAAAATAAAATATACTTTTCCAGCCAGTGCAAGACAAAAAAAATGTATGTTCCACGATTGTTGAAATTATTTACGGGTCATCCCTCTATTGTACGGCCAAGAAAAGCAGTATCTCTTCTTTTTAGTCTAATGTAACCAGGAGCATTAATAATGTTACGCGCCAGTGGATTTGGATGAGTTTTAAGCTTTTTTAAATACGTAACCGCATGTTTCGCTATTTTTGATTTAACTGTTGGCACGTTTAGATCTTTGTGAATATTAGAGTTTTTGATATACCAGGGGGCAACTGTGATCATTCGAAGAATCTTATTTTGGCGCCTTTGTATTTTTTCAACATTGCTAGCTGAGGCAGTACCCCATAATTGAATCCCATAGCACCAAATTGGTTTAAGTATCGACTTGTAGAGTAGTAATTTGCAATCTAAGCTGAGGATAGAGTTTCTGCCAATAAGCCAGTATAGTTGGACTGCTTTTAACTACATTTGTGTCAATTTGTTTTCTATGTGGCTTTTCCAAGTAAGGCGCCGGTCAAGATGTATACCGAGGTATTTGACGTTTGAAAGCTGGGGTATCATTTGATTATTTATGCGAATAGGGGGGCATGAGTCCCTACGCAGTGTGAAAGTTATATGAGTGCATTTTTGTTCATTCACCTTAATTCTCCATTTCTTCAACCATTTTTCCATTTTGAGTACGTGATCTTGTAAATCTTCTGATGCTACTTGCGCGCTTTCATGAATACTTAAAAAAGCTGTGTCATCAGCAAATGTTGATGTGTGCACTTGATTGCTAATTGGCATATCGGATGTGTACAGCAAGTATAAAATGGGTCCCAAAATACTACCCTGTGGAACTCCGGCTTTAATAAGCTGAGGCGAGCTTAAGAAATCTCCTTCTTTTAGTATGAACTTTCGATCAGTTAAATAATTTTTTATGAGCTTATAGAAGTTTTTGGGCAAATTCAGCTTTAACTTGTATATAAGGCCTTCGTGCCATACCTTGTCAAATGCTTGCGAAACATCGATAAAAAGTGCAGAACAGTATTTTTTTTCTCCAAAGGTCTTTTTAATTACATTTACTAATCTGTGTGTTTGTTGGATCGTACTATGTTGTTTTCTGAAGCCAAATTGATGGTTCGGAATACATCCTTTGGCGCTCAGAATTGGGTTCAACTTAATTATTAATATTTTTTCGAACAGCTTTGATATATTTGATAATAGGCTTATAGGTCTGTATGATTCAACCTTGGTGTTGTCTTTCCCAGGCTTAGGTATCATAGTAATCAAAGAAATTTTCCACTTTGTAGGAAAGTACTCAAGACGTAAAATGGCATTAAAAACAAAAAGAATGATTTTTTGGGCTATACGGGGCAATTCAAATAACATCTTGTTACGGATTTTATCAACGCCAGGAGCTTTCTTAGTATTTAAATCAGTTATTGCCTTTTCAATATCTCGAAGCTCGAACCTTAGGGTAACTGCCGGACTAACATCTATAGGTGGGAGCTCAGCTATATCAGTCGAGACAATTGGAGTAAACACGTTTTTTAAATGATCAACAAACACATTACCTTTTTCGGTATCATTTCTTGCCCAGTCTCCACAAGAAGTTCGCAATGGAGGTTTACGTACGACTGGTCTATTGAGGTTTCGACATGCACGCCATAATGAATAATCTGATTGTAGAGTTGGGTCCAGATCTTCCAGGTAATTTTTCAGAGATGCTACCCTTTGAGATTCTAGTAGGTCTCTTAGCCGCTTCGTGCAATCTTTAAGTCTATTTTTAAGTTGAGGAGATCTATATGATTGCCACTCTCTACGAATTTTTCTTTTTTCAGTCAAGAGCCGCTCGACATCTACAGGATTGCATCTGTCTATTTGCCGGGTTACAGTTGCATGTTGGGCAGCTAATTTGATGTTTCGATCAAAATCAATTATACACTGCTCTATGTCTTCTGGTGTTCTTAGCGGGATGTTTTCCGAGCAATGCGTGCTGAGATATTTTCTATACTTCAGCCAATTTATGCTTGTCCTGGTTGTTGGTGATACAATATTTTGTTGATTCCATATATAGACAATAGTGGGTGAATGATCTGAGGATAATTCTAGTGATGTTTCAGCTTTAATAATTTCTCTTGAAATACCCTTAAACACGCCAAAATCAATAACATCCGGTTTTTGTCGTACTATATTCAAAAGGCAACGCTGATTTATTTACTTTTAAATTATTGTCACTACTTAGCAACAACGGTGAGCAAGAACGTGTGCGGTGAATTGGCGCGGCATTTAAAAACAAATCAGTTTTTTTGGTTTTTGTTTATTTCGCTGTTTTCATCAGCATTTATTGTAACGTAAGCATTTCTACTGCTTATGTTCGCACTTTTATTAAGAATGTTTAAATTTGAGTGACTCATAAATGAGCCCTCGCACTTTACTTTTGGTTTGTCTTATTAATCAACTATTAATGCCGTTGTAAGCAAGAGAAAAAAAATACAACAACTTTGTTATTCTGTATCAAAACAGGTTTTATTGTTTTTGTTTGTTTATTGAAAATTCACTCACTAAATTTTGTTTGTATTATACGTTTTTTTGTTATTGTATTGTATTTTAATGAATACAAAATCTTAGAACAGATTTTGTTCACAGATTGCATACAGAAGTTGCGAGCTCAAAGTTTGCTCGATGAATTAATTCAATTTCAATGCCCTTTACTCAAACTAAAAATAATCATGGGCGATAATACATTTATATATTTTTTACAATTTTTGGGCCAATTTTCCATTAATTTTTTTTTTTACAATTTTTCATTTTTTAAAAGCGATTACTTATTTGGCAATTTTTCATTTGTGTTTTTTTTAGAATTTTTCATAGGGGCGTTTTGCATGCAGCCCAATAACACTCCAAAACTCTTTACTAAGGTTTGAGTAGACAACAAAACAACATAATAGTGAAGAAAAAGTTTAATCTACTCAAAAGTAAAAGGCAGGCCAGGAGAGGTATTCCGAAAACGTAGTTCTAAATATGTTGAATGTACACAGATCAAAGATTATTATAACCAAGCGACCGACAACCGACAACGTGAACTGAGCCTAATTTTCATTGCGTGCAAGAATTGAGTTATTACTGTATATTTACTGTTACAAATCAATTGTAACACCAAATTCCAATTTTATATTTGGTTTTAATTTCTTTTTTAACAATTTCTTTATTTTGAATTGCTTTCCATTTGTTATGATACCTACTTTAACTCTAATTGCCACCTTTCGGGGACAGTGTCAATGTTACCCCAAACAAATGTATGAAAAGTTTTTTTTTACATGTTCAAGTTTGTCCTGCCATAGAGTGAGTATATAATGGTATATACACCACTGATGAAAGTAAATGTTTTTTTTTGTTTTTTTTTATCATTTTGACATTTATACTGTCTTTTGATAAGAAAAAAGGTCAGTTTCTTTGTATAAACAGCAGCAGCAGCAGCACCAGCAGCAATAAAACTCTGCTTGAAAGTGTGACACAATTCACTTTAAATTCTGTGTGTTCGTAGTGAAATATGTATTTAACACCGTAACAGGACCATTTCGGTACATGAACTATTTGTTGAAGATTTTGTTACTCGTGCAGATAGTAATCCAAGTGGGTTACAAAACACCAATGTTTATAGTTTTTGTCTGATCCTCTGTCTGTGTTCGTATCACGTAAAAACTACTGGATGAATTTTGATAAAATTTTTGTGAGGAGGTACCTTAGTATCTCCGCTAATAAAGGATACTTTTCTCCCTTAAAAATGTCTCATTTCTAAAAGAAAATAGTGAAAAAGTAGTGAAAGTATGCAATTTTGCCGATTCAATGGTACTCCAAATTTGGCAGCACCTTTTATTTTTGTCAGCAGGAAATTTTAAGCTCGATTAACAGAACTTTACAATAATTTTATAATTTTGTATAAATTTTATATAAAGCCTTTGTTAATCAGTAATTAACCAGGCATAAAGTAAATAAACTATAAACCATATCTGAAGTACTATAAAAGTAAGGGTCTTAAAATTTGGTGTGGATTACTTTCAAAGCAAAATCGAACAATATATTATCAGGACTCACATGACGTGGCGGGCACTGCTAGTAAAAAATAAAATGGATTAAAGAGTGTGATCCAGAAATGGAAAATTCTGAAATATTGAACTTTGCATTCCTAAAATATCACATTGAGATAAGATACATTGTCAGCATAAGAATTGTCTTGCATTAATTTTAATTTTTATTTTATAAAGAAAAATATTTATTTTAAATGTGCATTTATATACAAAAGTATGCATTTACTGTTTTATTTTTTATGTAAAATTGTGTCAATAAACTTTTGCTACAATGAATAAAAACTCTATCACCGCATATTATTGTTACAGGGCAAAATACAAAAGTCAAAATAATTCTCTCTTTTTTCATTGTCCGGCAGTACTTGAACCAAATTATTTAAAACTGAAATATGGTTACTATTTAAAGGACTTAAAATTATGTTAGGTTAAAATATTCAAAAAGGTATTTGCTTTTTAATTGTCAATTTTGCTATTGCATAAAAAAGAGCAATTGGGAAACATTATGCCTCAATCGAGTAATAAATACTAAAACCTTATCCTTCAAAGGAAAAGTTCAAACTAAGTCAAATTTATTTAAGAACTAGCTGTGCTCACACGTTGTGTGCGTCCTGAGAATATTTTGTTGGATATTGCTTTGAAAGTAATCCACACCAAATTTTAAGACTTTTACGTATTTACTTTATATATAGGTACCCATTCCTGGATAAAATTCCAAAATTTATATAAAACTCGAAAAATTATTGTAAAGCGCTATAAAAGGTGTTTATAATATTTTAATAACAAGGTAATTCCACAAAGTAAAAATGCAAATCAAATGCAATTTTTATTTCCGCTTTCAAAAATAAATGATGCAATAAGGTACGCAGTACCTTAAAATCGGTAAAAAAAAACGGCGTACTTTCGCTGCTTCACACTTTCTCTTGAAAAAAAGATATTTTTGCGGAAAAAGTATCCTATAATGGAATCTGTATACTAAGGTACCTCCTAAAATCCATCCAATAGTTTTTACGTGATGACAGAAAGACAGACAAGAAATTAATTACTGTTTTATTATATGAATACTAGCTATCCCCGGTGCGGTTCGCTACACCCATCCACAAAAAATACAATAAACACTTCGTAGAAAAGCATGACCAACCAACATAACGCAAAAACGCACGCTATTCTTAAGTCAATAAATTTCCCCACAACTTGTTTTTTGCTAGACTATACGTATTAAAACGATAACAGTTTTTTACTTTTAATGGGATGTGCCACTCCCAGTATTCCTATCCCGTCTGTATTTTGCTAGACTATGCACATTAGTATGAGGGTTACGTGCAAAGTTTCAAGACTATACCTAATGTAGTTCTCTAGGAACGCGATAATAATTTTTCACTTTGTATAGGAGGTACCACGACGTCCATTCAAATTTAGTCTGTGTTTCTCTACACAATGTATCTTAATATGGGGGTTACTGATTAAAATTCCTAGGCGTTACCTATCGAGGTTCTCTAGATATAGGATAATAATTTTTTACTTTATATGGGGGGTACCACGCTCAGTGTCCTAATTCACCCTATGTTTTTCTAGAGTATATGCATGGGTAAGGGGTTTACTTGTATCCACTTTGAAGACCACACCTATTATAGTTCTCTATATAAACAATAACAATTTTTCACTTTGTATGGGAGGTACCACGCCCACTGTCCCAATTCATTCTGTATTTTGGAAGACTATGTGCCTTAGCACATAGGCTACTCTTGCAAAGTTTGGGAGGTACCACGCCCGCTATTCTAATCCAGTCTGTTTTTAGCTAACCTATATATGTTAATATGGTGGTTATTTTATTCCAAGGCGCTACCTGGTGCAGTTTTCTAGATACAGGATAATAATTATTCACTTTGCATGGGAGGTACCACGCCCACTGTCCCAATTTATTCTGTATTTTGGCAGACAAAGGCTACTCTTGCAAACCACAAAATAAATATACATATGTATGTACGTATATCACACGTCCTTTTTAAAATAAATAATTTTTATTGATATTAAGTAGTTTGTGCAAAAAAAGTAATAACGATGCGATAAAAAATGTTGCTGTTAAAGTCCAAAAATACACTAGGGATCATGAAATACTTTCAGCAATAGTTGGGAGTATATATAGCTTTATTACGGCAGTATTCTTTTTCCGACCCAGCGTTGCGATTTTGGAACATATAGGCTAAAGTCAAAATTTCTATGTAAAATAGGTCAAATTGAGGGACCTCCATCTTCTACAAGATCTATCAATTTTACACGAAATTTGGTTTAAACGTACGTACATATTGTTAGCTTACACAAAGATATAAAATTTGTATATGTTCCTTAAGAAAATGTTTTTCTGTTAAAAGAATAAGATTGACGGCCATTTTTAGGCTAAAATTCATAAAATTTCAATAGTTTTGGAATTTCTAAATTGAAAATCGTCTAGCTTTTAACTCAGAAAAGATATAATCTTGAAATTTTTCCACAATATTTTAAATTTTGCTTACTAACTATAGGAACAAATTTGCTAAAATTTTTTTTATATATTTTGAAAAAACTGGCCAGGGTTTGTAAAATCAAAGAAGTTAATTTCAAAATGCTTATAACTGCTGAGATACTCCTCTGATATACTCATGCCAAATTTTAGATCACTCGGCCTAGCCCTTTACAAATGGCTGAGTTATTTCCAAAATATTTGGATTCTGCCCCACTGTGCAGTGTGCTGTTGCACTCCAATAGAAGCCAACAATAGGGTAAAAACATGCTTGAACGAGCCAACTCGCAATATCTCGAGATTGATCTGGCGTAGGCTAGATCAATCCGGCACTGGGATTCTTTTACTTTTAAGACTCTTAACAGATGCAATGGGATGACATATTGGCTATGATTACTGGAGAATTAACAAAAAATTTAACAATTGCTCCACGTAATTTGGAAGGGTTTGTCTTTGTTTTTTGATCAGTCTTAATAGACACTTAATAACTTTATCATTATTTAAGATTTTAAACTGGAAAAATATTTAAGTTGTACTAAATGAGTCATTAGTGTACCACTGTACTTTATGATATAAAGCTGTTCATGAAGTTCATTTTCCCTTACGTGTTTATCTTTTTGTTCCTGTTGATCTTCGACTTTAATTCATTCTTTTACGTGAATAAAATATTTGGAAGGAGTCTTTGAATAAAAAAACAATTCTGATCATAGTATAGCATCAGTGTCACTATCTCTTATTTTAGACATTTTCTTTTCGTTTAATTTATTTTGTTACAACAACAAAACTGAATTTTGGTTTACTAGCAGCAATTACATTTGCATAAGTATGTGTGTGTGCGGTTGTCAAAAATATTTGTAAGAATAATCGTTATAAAAGGGTTTATCTTGATGACTTTTACATCCTTTTCGGAATAAATTACCATCTTGAAATGAAAAAGTTAAGCAATTAACAAGATTGTAACTTTTTTCTTCTTTTTTCATATTTCTTCGTTTTTTGCTGCACAGGATACAAAATGAAATTAACAGTGTAAAAGTGTCCAAAATATGTACGCATTAAAAGAAAAGCCAAAACTAGCATAAGGTTTTTAAAAATCACTTTAAAACTGTCAAATGAAATAAAATAAATTATATAATTTTTTGAAGAAAAGACAATCTTTATTTTAAATTGTTCACCGCAGGCGATTAGGAGACAATGAACATAATAACTTTTTTTGTAATTTCTAATTGTACAAATCGTTTTTTATATGTATGTATATTCTGGATAGGTAAACAAATGGGAGTTGACTTAATGTTAGAAGTTTTTTTTTTATTATTTATTGTATCTTCAATATAACAAGAGGTATTCATATTTTAATTTTAAAAGAAATTATATTTTATTAAATCAAACTAGTGCGGGACAAAAACTAACGATTACTCGCCAAACGTGGGGGTTTTCAATCTTATTTGGCGATCAAAATTTTTGATTTGGCGAAATGTCGACTTTTTGGCAATTTTTAAAGTATTTGTCGATTTTCCATTGACTTTTGCTCAACATTAGAAACTGAATTAACGAATACCAAAATGGATAATGAAGAAATTGAAGTTATAAAAGTAAATCATTTTTCATATTTAAAGATGATTTTACTTCTGGAAACTGGAAATTTCGGAAAATATATAATTTTATTTAAGGCTTACAAACATCCTTTTATTTTAAATTGTTTTAATTCCTTATCACAAAATCATCCACAATAGAAAATAAAATTTGTTTTAGAGAGATTGTAAAAATTATGATATTCTGTCTAATGATGTACAGTTACATCAGTTTCGTAGTTGATGTGTTGATAACTAAGTTTAAACTTAATTTATTGAGCCTTGATTCAACAATATTAGGAAACAATAAAATTTAAAATTACAAATTTAAAAAATTTAAGATTGAAACTTAATATCTTAAAAAACATATAATGTAAACAAACAGTATCAAACCTAACATATTATGTACAATCTCTTTTAAGAAATTAAATAAATGCAAAAGCCTTTGCTCCCTAGCCTTTCAGTTTCGTGAGTGTATAACAACTCTAATACAAAATAATAAACTGAAATCTAAAACTTATAAAATCAAGAAGGACAAAAAACAAGTAGAAGTGATATATTCGGCTAAATGACTAGCGATGCTCTTTATTGTTTGTTTCTTTCTTTCATTATTGTAAGAAAACAAACCATTAAAGTTGTTGTTGTTCGAGAGTATTGTATTTCAGAGGCAATAATGAATAAATTCTTCTTTCGTAACAATATCACCTTCTTAAAAATCAAACGCATTTAAAAAAATATTTCACTCTATATACATACATACATACTCGCACATACATACATAAGTATATTTTTAATATTAAATATATGTTATGTTACAGTCATGATTTTCATTTTCAAAGAAATATCGAAATTTTTGTTTTAATTTTTCGAAAATTGTTTGTAAAAATATTTTTTTTAAAATTTTTTGTAAAATTTTATTCGAAATTTTTTCTGGAAATTTTTGAAAAAATTTTTTTTTCGAATATTTTTCTGTAAAATATCTTTTTGAAAATGTTACAAAACAAAAATTAAACAAAACAAATTAAAAAAAAAAATAATTTTTTTTTAAATTTTATTGAATTTTTTTTTAATTTAGGACCTTCCTGCAATATATATTGAGTTAGAATGGTCAGACTAAAGCAAAAAAAAAAACCTTAAAAAATTTTCTCATATTAACCCTTTTTCTCATATGTGCCCTTTAACTGCTCCTATTTACCAGTGGGTACCCTGTGGGTCCATTGGCTACCTCTATGTGTATTGCTTTCTGTAAAGGTCTTTAATACAAATCAAATCAGAAAAAAACCCTCCCAACCAAAAAACAAACAAAAATCGGCCCTCGCAGGGGGTTGATCCCCCGAGATCTGTATGCACTCCTTGCGATCTACCTGTCAAATTCTAATATTTATTTAACAAAAAAAGGCAATAGAGAATCATTAAAGACGAAAAATTAAAAAACAAACACGTGAAAAAATATAGTTGAGCGTGGTTTTTGGCCTGCAGCCTAAAACGGAATGATCCGATGTTGCTGAATTTCAATTCCAAAATTTTCGAAACTATGCCTGACAGATTGGTGTGCTTAAATTTTTTGTATCTGTTCTGGTGCCTTGGCAAATGACATTACTACCCGAACACGGACAGACGGACATCGCTTAATCAACTTCACTATGAATAAGGATCCAGAATATATATACTTTATGGGAAATTACACACGGAATGACAAACTTAGATATACCCTTTCCACCTGTGGTATAAAAAGTACTCTGATCTAATGAAGACAAGAAGTTATCTATTTCCGAAGATTCCCTATCTAAGGAACTACCACTATATATGTATAGGTTTAAGCTATGTACAGACGGTTGTCAGATCTTACAATTTTGTCAGAAAGATATACAGAAAACGTCTAAGAATTCTGTGAACTTACAATTGTTGTGTAGCAATATTGTCGGAAAAAGCATTGTCAGACTTCAAAATAACAATAATAATGCCAGATATGTGAAAATCGTGTGTCAGCACAATGTTAGGTCGGACAATATTGTAAGATCTGACAACCGTCTGTACATTAATTAATTCAAATATCTTACTAAAATTTTGTAAGTTTTCTTTGCAAACTTTGCAAACCTGGATCTGTTTGGAAATTAGTCTGTATTGATCATTAAATCTATTTAAAGTCGTATTATATATTTTCTTTAATTTCTTTTGCCAACCATATTTTACTTTTAAATTTTTTTTAACAAAATCCGAATAAACAAATTTGTTCGACTTTAATTGAACTTTATTAGAATGAGTATCACAGCACGAATTTAAAGCTGAAGTAAAATCATTAATATGACCAAAATCAATTTCGTTGTCCATCAAGTTTCTTGAAAAAGGAGGAAATTGATCTAATAGTATTGATGTTAACTCATTTTTAATACAATCCCAATTGGTTTCCTTAAATGATGAATATGAAGCTGGAGTATTCAAAATAAAAAAGGCTGATTTCATAAACGCAGTTTTCAAAGCAACACTTCAAACAGATGCGCTAGCAAGGCATAGCAATATTGCATGTCAACACTGCTCTGTCAAATTGTGCAACATATGTAGTTATTTTTTAAACGTTTATGAACGCAAAATTGCTTTGTCGTTTGTTGTGTGTAAAAAAAAATTTGTAAAGTGGATCTTTAAAACATTAGGGCATTTATTAATAAATTATAAAAAATATCTAATACATTTTATTTTAAGAAAACACATTTCAACCGCTCATCTCACAACGCATCAGAAATAAAAACAGTGCACAAATTTGGCAACTGATGAGCATTGAAAATGGTTGCACTGCAAAAATGAACTCACGACATTGTAAAAAGTAATGCTAAGGCGTTTATGAACTACAGTCCCAGGTTGTTCACTAAATCAAGGTTGAATTTTTTTATTTAAAAAACTAATTTATTTATTCTAAATGGTTATAAATTTTATTTATTTCCATTGAATATTAAACTTTAAATTTATGATTGGAAAAAATTAGTAATAGTTGTTGTTTTTTGGTTTGTTTACCGATATTTGCAATGTATAGCTTGTGAAATTATATGAATTTTATTTGAACTATTTTTGAATTAATAAATTAATTATTTAAAATATCTAATTGTTGTTAATTGCTAACCAAAGGATAGCTAATAGCAAGACAGATATATACCATTTTCAAATAAAAGAAAATATATAAAGAAAATAAAAATAAAGAAAAATGTTTGCTTGGTAGTATAATATAAAAAAGAAATCGAGTTTACAAGTGTAAAACAATTTCAAAAAGCTCTATCTTCTATGAAATATAATGTAAAATTGAAAATTTCTCAGATTATATTTCTTTGATAAGTTTGTTTAAATAGAAAATTAATAACAATTGAAACTACCGGGTAGATCGATACGAAGAGTACTAATGACGGACATATGTAGCTGTCTAGAAAATGCATTCTGCTTTGCTGGTATCTAATTTTTCTTTATCTCTTTATAATTAAGAACTTAAGCCTAAATTATTAATTTATTAATTCAAAAATAGTTCAAATAAAATTCATAGAATAGGATTTAATATTTTTGCATCATTTCGGAGTGAGCTGTAACATTACTATTTTGAAATCAAGACCCTCAACTTTCAATTGATCTACCAAAAAAAAATAGGTGGACAATATTGTTTAACTTTTATTTTGGTTTTTCATTGTCGGATTAATTTTTACACTATTAAATGTATTTGACTCAACATTAACTGATTAAACTGAAAAAGGCCGTAAGGCGTAACGACGTCTAGTGCATCGCTTTGAACAAATCTAAATAAGAGCGCAACGTTTTGTAATAAACAGTAATGTTAACATGTTTTGTTTAGTAAATCTAATAAATTAAGGCACAAAATATAGATAAAATCGCTAGATAAAGCTGAAAATAGCTAAAAAGGCACCAATCTTACACAAAAAAACAATAAAATTTTATTTGCGCCCAACTTCATTATCTAACGCTATGACAGAGTTGGATTTTCCAATTGCGTTGACGCCGCTATTGATACATTTTGTATGTACATGAGAATTTTTGGTTTGGAGAAAGGACAGTAGAATAATTATCAATAGAAGACAAAACAGTCTGTGAATTCTGCCCAAAGTTATTTCCAAAACATCAACTTGCGCTGCATTAATTGAGGCATCGGAATTGCTATTTATGGTATATAATCCATGACCAGTTTTTTGAAAAGATTTAGCCGTGGAACAAACCGGAATTTTATACGGAGGTTTTTTTGAAATGTTTCTCGTAGACAGCACGGATATTTCCGTTAGTGTATAATATACATATGTACATATGTATACAAATAAAAGATTTTTCTCTTTTCTATTTGAAAATTAAATTCAATATTAAGCATTATATTTGAATAAAAAACTTGTGCCTTCTATATCAGTTGAAATTGCACCCCTCATAAAGAATCATATGTGAAAAGAAGTAGCAAAAACTAAAATGTACATACTCACAAATGATTGAGCAGTGAGTGAGCATTTCGCTACTCTGATTTGTACAATTCGTAATTCATAGATGACCAGAAATTCAATGGTTAGTAGGAGAGGTAGTGACGCCTTGCTAAAAAAATTGGTTTTATTTTGGCCGAAACTTTCAAATTATCGTTTCCATAATTTTAAGGAAAAAAGTTATTTATCTCTATTACATTTTCAATTGTGTAATTTTTATACAATACTCGTACATATGAGTGTATGTATGTGTATTAAGTGACAATTTTATAGACTCAAAAATGTAAATATTTACATGTGCAGCAATACCACTGCACTAATAACAAATGGTTTAAAACTTGGCTTTTAGTACGAAACAAATTGTTAACAATGCCCACTCACACTCAATGCCCGCGAAGTAAAGAAGAAGCAACCTGCCCTAAGTACGTGTTGAATTTAGTTTGGTAAAACATTTCAATGCATAAAAATAGTGCTGGCAATTTCTACTACTTTTAATTACTCGATACTACTCAATACTCATCAATTGGGCACTGATTAGTATTTAACGCTTTTGTTTATATAATAAAAACTGTTAGTCAGTGTTATAATCAGGGTTTGAATTCTTGCTTAAAAATAGCAACAGTAGTAAAATCTTTGCCTTGCTTACATCTTTTCTTTGCTCACATCTTTTTCAGCAAATAAAAAAACTGAATTCCTCAGCATTTATATAACATTTTGTTATAAGCGAAGCAAAAGCAAAAAAAGAAGAGCAACTCATTTGCTTAAGCTTACTATGTGTCTCTTTGTGCAGCAAAGCAATCAGCAAAGCATTTTTTTTGAAAACGTTTGCTGTTGCTTAAGCAATAAGTTAATGTGTGTTTCTTCTTTTGCTGTTGCTATAAAACAATATTGGAAATCTTTATTTTGCAGATCTTCAAAATTAAGTTTTTTTTTCGATTTACACGTGGCGCCATAATTTTAACCTCTCACTGTCAAAGAATTTTCTAAAACTTAAGACTGAAGCAGCTAGTAAAAGAAAATAACAGCAAAAAACAGCAATCGTAGTCAGCCACTACTTCACTGTAAAGAGTTAAGCATAAGCAAAAATAAAAATGAAGAACAACTTACTGCTTAAGCAACAGCAAATGTTATTAAAGTAATTGCTTTGCTGCAGAAAGAGACACATATCAACCTTAAGCAAATGAGTTGCTCTTATTTTTTTTTTGCTTTTGCTGCACATTTTTTCTAAGCAACAGTTAAGCAATTACATATGCATTGAAAATAGTCAAGCATTTTTAATCACTGGTTATAATATAGTCGTTATATTTCCTATTCAATTTGTTTATAGAAATATAACGCTGAAAATATCGATTTACTAGGCTGACATCCTAAATGCATGTTGCTTTGTAGTAATACATTGCACCGTGTTCGCAAATGCAACCCTAAAAATTTTTACAATGTATTTTGTTACCATTTGGAACATGTTGTATTTAATATGTAAGAAAAAGCAAGAAAGGTATCCAAATAAATTTAGATGCAAATTATATACAAAACGCAGAACAATGGCGACGCATGAGGAATATTTTAGCTATTTTCTACTTTATCTAGCGATTTTATCTCTCTTTTGCGATTAAATTTATTAGATTTTATTAGACAATATATGTTAACATTACTGTTTCTTACAAAACTTTGCGCTCTTATTTAGGTTTGTTCAAATTTAGGCGCTAAACGTCGTTACGCCTTATGCCCTTCTTTAGGTTACACAGACAGACTGTTTTTTATTTAGAAACCTCAAAAGTCTTCTTTCCCATTCTAAAGTGACTATAAAAAATATATCCTGAATAATACATTGGAAATAAATGTTCCTAAACGATTTCAGGGTTGCAGAGTATTAGTATGAAACGTATTAAAAATTTAACTATACAATTGATACATTGATATTAATACTGTATTGATACATTGTAAATATACATTTAGGAAGTCATCCCTACTTTTGAGTATGAGTACTAAAATAGTTCAAATACTCGGTACCCACTAAATACTTTGCCAGCACTAATATAAAAAGCATTAAAGGGACAGGTAAACTACTATGCACTAATTTGGGGGATTTTGTCACTAAAGTAAGGTAAATAATTTATATAAACTTACATACGTATTTTGTTAGACTGCATTTACAATAGACAGAAACAGGGTAGACATTTTTTGAATTCGCTTTTGCTCTGTCTTAATGCTTTCACAATTGGACATAAACAACACAGACAAATTTGTGCACATTCTACTTTCGGATTTGTTTACTTTACATGTGTGTGTGTGTGTTTGAAAATTGTGGTATATGTACTTTGTTGAGAAATTTTAAGCAAGTTGACGCCGACTTGGGAAATATAATGTGAAGCAACGCAGAAGAAAGCGAAAAGAAAAACGAAAAAATGTCCAGTACGATAGTCATGAAATACACACTCTACCTCTTCAACCACTTGCCTACAAATCTCGTCTCTCTGTCCTGTTTCTGTCTATTGTGAAAGGGGAGTTGCCGATGTTATCATGGGGGTAGACTTCATGGTGTATATTATTAAAGATCACAAAAAATTGCCTACACAGCATAGACTGTTAGTCTAAAAAACTTCAAACGGCGATAAAACGAATTTCTCTGCAACACTGCCGTGTAACCTAGACTACAAATATTGAAAAATATCGAAATAATTTCATAACGGTGAATGTTATATCCATAGATAACACATATATAGATAGTCAACTGAAACGTCAAAAACCTATGTCTCTTGTCAAAAAACCTAAGTATAAGAATGCATTTGTAGGCAAAATTGTTATATAATATATAACAATATTAAAGTGTAAAACAGAACAAATTCATGAAGTGATGAGAATCTTAAAAATAACCGATTATTCGATTTAAAAAATGTCAACTGGACTTAAGGTTTTCTATTCGAAATAAACGGATTATGATATTTTGATTAATGCTTTAGAAAAAATTACGATTTTGAATATTTTTCATATGCATCTAAAGAAAACAAACCGTTTAAAGCTGTTTTGCTGGGTCTAGACAAGTGAGAAAATCTATATCGCTTAAAGAATTGAGACATTACTACTCATCAATTAATTATATCAAGGTGCGATGGGAATACCAGAAACCTAATAGATCAAAGCTGACCCAATGTTACAATTGTCAGATGTTCGGGCATGGATCCAGTAGATGTAAGGTTAAAACATACTACGCGAACTGTGCTGGTAGCCATAAAACTGCTGAATGCAACTCAAACATTGTTAAGTGCGCAAATTGTCAAGGTTCACATAAATCTATGTTTCCAGAATGTCCAAACAGGAAAACATATTTAGAAGTTAAGCAGCGCATTCAGAACAGAACAATTTCTAGGCCTGCCCAAAATAATTTAAATAACAGAAGTTTAGATTACACAACTCACTTTCCAAACTCGTTAAATCAAAATGCAGCTATAACTGAAAATGCCTGGGTAAATTTGCGTCAAGCAAATCCAAATAACAATGAAAATCTATTTTCCTTTGAAGAATTAAAAAATCTAACTGTTGAGCTCGCAACAAACCTGAGCAAATGTAAGAAAAGAACTGAACAGTTCGATGTTATAACAAATCTTGCATACAAATTTCTCTCACCATGAATAACATTCCTTTAAAAATGGCTCTTTGGAACACTCGCGGCATTCGCAACAAAAAAAAAAAACGATTTTTTTTTCAGTTTATCAACATAAACAAAATAGACATATGTTTCCTAAACATGGTTAAACGATAAAATATCTATTAACATCAAAAATTATAACTGCTATAGATATGACCGTCAGCAAAATAGAGGTGGCGGCGTAGCCATTCTTATCCGCAAGAATATTTCCCATGAGTTATTACCATTAAAAAAAACAAAGTTTTTAGAACATATCGTGTCAAAATTTTCATAGACAATAACAGTTTACATCTGTACTCCTGCTATTTCCCAGGAGGCTCAAGGATTGGAAATCGTAAACAAATGTTCATTTCAGATCTACGTATGTTGACAAATCCCAATTACAATTATATACTAGCCGGAGATTTTAATTGCAAAAATCAATTTTGGGGCTGTCAAACTAATAACTGTTGGGGTAATATTCTATATGAAAAAATTGTATCTAACCAGTTGGAAGTGGTTTATCCTCACGAATCTACTTATGTTCCTTCAGATCCCAGAAGAAGACCTTCGACTGTAGATTTTCTCATAACAAATAATATCTTCACTTAAAGTAAATAATGACTTAAGCTCCGATCATCTCCCGGTTATCGGAAATTTAAACATGAATTTCGAAGTGATTGAGAAAAAAATGTACAACTTCAACAAAACGAATTGGTTTAAGTTTGCTCAGCATATAAACAGAAATCTCCCGATTCAACAAAACTTTACCGATATATCGAACAAATCACAAATCGACGACATGGCATTAACTTTTACAAATTCAATTAAATCTGCAATCGAATGCAGCGTCCCTAAAAAGAACAAATTAGTCATAACACACCATTGCCAAATATGTAATATTAAAATACTGATTCAATTCAGAAATATTTACAGAAGGAACTGGATTAGGTATAGAGACATAAATGATCACCAAGAAATGATTCGTCTAAATAAATGTATTAAGTTTGAAATCACAAAATATAAAAATAACTCGTGGAACAATACTCTTCGCACACTTGATAAATGCTCAACGCCTTTTTGGAACCTAACAGAAATCCTGAAAAGAAAACATAAAAATATACCTAAATCATAATAGCACGTCATATTGTACTCCAAAAGAAAAATGTAACATATTGGCAAAAACTTTTGATTCTAATAACAATGCATCAAACCATCTAAGTGATGATAGCACAATTTTAGAAGTAAACAGAGCAGTAGGCAATCTAAATGATGTTGTAGTAAACATTCAAAATCATGACTATTATATAACTTCTGCGCACACATCTAATTTATTAAAATAATAAATAAAAAATCCCCTGGTTTAGATGAAATCAATAACAAATGTCTAAAAAAATTGCCGATTAAAAGGTATTAAATTCCTACCAAACCTATTTAATGCTTGTCTTAAATTATTGTGCTATTTTCCCAACGATTGGAAGATTTCAAAAACTATTGCCATACTCAAACCTAATAAACCTGCTCAATCTCCACAATCATACAGACCTATTAGCCTACTGCCATCAGTCAGCAAAAATTAATTAATTATGTTGAAGAAAAAGAAATCATTCCTTCTTGCCAATATGGCTTTAGAACTCAACACAATAAAACCCATCCGCTTCTTAAAATCAGGAAATCGGTAAAATGTAATTTTGAAGAAGGAAATTCTACAAGAATGGTCCTACTTGACATAAAATCAGCCTTTGACTCTGTCTGGCACAATGGGCTTATATTCAAACTAATAAAATTAAATTTCAGAGCTGAAATTATAAAAATCGTCCAAAGCTTTTTAAACTGAATATCGTTTTATGTCTTTATTGGTAAAACCAAGTCACGGGAAGTACTAGTTAAAGCAGGATGCCCGCAAGGAGCTTGTCTTTCCCCTCTTTTAAATAATATATATACAGCAGATATTCCGACTTTTTCTGCATGTTCAACTTCTATTTTTGCAGACGACACGGCAATCCTCTGTTGAAGTTTATATTCCACTAACATTATAAGCAGTTTGAATTCCGCCTTAGTTGAAATTAACAAATACTTTACCAAGTGGAAAATTCTGATAAACCCAGAGAAAACTAAAGCCATTTACTTTACAAGGAAACGAAAATCCAGCTACACACCACAAAACCCACTAAAACTCAACAATAATGATATCCAATGGCAAGATAGTGTTAAATATCTAGACGTTATTCTCGACCAAAAATTAAACTTTAATAACCATATTCCATATATAGTAAACAAAATCAATAAAACAACCCAAATCCTATATCCATTGATTAACAGGAAATCGGACCTATCAATAGAAAACAAGAAGATTATCATTAAAACCATCACTCATTTATATTTTATTGTACACCGGTTTGGTGCTCTGCAGCAAATTACCACAAGAAGAAATTGCAATTGGCACAAAATAAACTCTTAAAAAACTCTTATTTCAAAAAGGTTTTGTTCTCTAATTTTTCCTCCAGACATAATATTATACAAAAAACTGTTTTGTATATTATATTCATTTAAAATGTTTAAGTAGAAAAGTATAATATAATTCTAACCTCTTAAGCAAGTTAAGTCAACTGTAGAAAACTATTAATATTAAAGATATACAAATAAATATAAAAAAAATTAAATAATTCTTTTGCTTTTTCAATAAAAATATGAATTTTATAGTTTTTTAATATATTTAAGTGCGAAAAAGTTAGATTGAATGCTAATTTTAAATATTTATTATATTGATTTAAAAATGTTCATCCCCTAAAAGACAAAAAAATACAATACTCTGTAGAAATAAATTTCATCAAACAAATGTCAGCAAAATTAAATTTATTTTGTATTAAAAAGTTTAGAATACAATAAATTGTTATATAATTTTTTGTGCAAAAATTAAAAATTGTGCAAATATTTGGAAAGTGCAATGGAATATCGCGTAATAGTGTCTAAATGTGAATAAAAATGTTACCCCCTATGTGTGTTTAATTCACACCGTACCCGTATGTGTGAAGACATTTGTAGCCACGTTTTTGACATTTGGAGAGTTGGCCATCTATGTGTTATCTATGGTTATATTAGACACTTACAGCCTGTTTCTGCACAACAAAACTTTCTCACATGGAATTTTCATTTGTTTTTTATAGACGATGTTTACAAATTAACACCACCCAAAGTAGATACTTAGATGCTGAAGCCGAATGTATGTATGTGATCAACTTAAAGAGAAAATAACGAACTGAAGCCTGACTTTAAAAATTTATTTGTATAAAGCATTAAACACATAGACGACAGCAGGATGCCGACTATAACCTGTCAAAATTAAAATACACACTTTTATATTATAGGATTATTTTGACGACCGACCGTTGTGACTGTAGTTAACTTAGGCTAATTTATATTTTTGTTTGCGACAATTTTATTTTATTCAACAAAAGCAAATGTCACAAAATTAAAAATAAAAATTCATTTACAATCAAAAGGTTTTGAGCAAATATATTTATTTGTTTTGATAAATGTATTTTTTGAAAAAGTAATTTTTTTAAGGAAAAATATGTATTTCTACAACATTGATGTATGTAGCTGTCGTCTTCAATATAATTCACTAGCTGACTACACGGCGACGATTGTAGCCAACGTCTTATGTAGTCGTGTAGCTGTGTAGCCGCTGTTTATGTGTTTAGTGCTTAAACCTTTTTTTCTTTATTTTCATTTAGCTACATATATCTCAAGTAATAAAAGAATCAGTATTTACATGTAGTGTGTAAAAAAAATTTCAAAATTATAGCGTTTTCTTTTCTGAAAAAAATTATGTCTTATTAATAGATAATACTTTTTATGGATCGCCCAGCCCAAGGTATATTTATCTTACTATGTAGTGGCGTCACTAGAACAATGCAAGAACAACATGGCATTTTGTTGTTGCTTTGTAGTTCGAAATGTCAAAAAACATAGAAGATAATTGAGAAGGCTTGTATGTGTTTTATTGTTTTCTCACTTCTGCACTATAAACACATACAACTTTTGACATGTCGAACTACCAAATCAGCTGGGCATACGACACTACCTAGTAAGATAAATATATCTTGGCCCAATTATTATTCACATAATAATTTAAATTCAAAATAAAATTCTTGCTTTCATTGAAAAAATAAATATTTATAGTAAAGGGCAATATCTCACCCTTAATAAAAGTTGAGTGTAAAAAATGTAGCATACTTACCTGGTTTTAGTGCGACGTAAAAATGGTTTTACACGGCGTGTATTTGTCATATGACCTGTCAGTTTGATAATCCATATGTAATTTCATGTATTTGTCAAAATAACCCTTTTACATACGTTTTTAATTTTTGTTTTCAAACGTAGATGTGTAATTACATGTGACATAACCTACAATATATAATTTTGCCGCCACACAGTTTTTTATTTGCAACCACAGCTGATGCAAAGATGCAAACCTAGTGCTTTTACCACATTTTTAGCGCTTTTGGTACCAAAAAAACAATAAAATAAAAAAATATCAATTTGGCATTACAGGATGTCAGATGCTTTGTCACATCAAAGTAGAACACGTTCTAAATGAAAAATGTCATATGTATTGTACACATTTAAAATAAACATTTTATGTTTGAAAGGGTTCCACGACGTATATAGAATTTACACATGGAAAAGTGACAATATGACAAATACACGCCGTGTAAAACACTTTAAGTATTTAGAAAGGAACATGATGTTTTTTCACAACTTGACATTTTTTGTAGAAAAGAACACGAAAATTTAATAAGTTTAAAATATATGCAACATTTTTGTCAAAAAAGATAACGCCATTTTAGATAAATAATTTTCTTCTCTTTTAGAAATAAATTTACGGAGAACGTTTTTAATAAATTAAAAAATTTAAAGCTCTTCTGTTGTCACTCGCATGTAAATTAATAAAACGTAAATGTGTTTTATTTCATTTTTTTACAAAAGAATATAATATTCTTTTTTATAAAAACAGGCTGTTGGACTTGTTATATATAATCTGTCTTAAACCCAAAATTCACATAGAAAAACAAGAATTAATAATTTAATTTGTAATATACATACAACTGCTTTTAAATGCGTTATTATTTACACTATTGCAATAAATGTTTGTGCCGAGACGTGACATATATTCGAATCACTGAAAAACTTTCTACTTAAGACCATCGGTATGTATTTACCTTTATTCATTCACTCCTTTTTATTTTGCATAAGAAATATTTTTTTGGCCACAACTGCCTGTTACAAATCTTGCGAATCTATTTTCAAAAGATTTCCAATCGGAATTCTGCAACAGAACTGAAATTGAAAAATTTTCTAATTGTAGCAACGGCATCTTTAAAAAATTGTTCTTTACCATCTCTGTTCTCTGTTAACAATAAATAAACCCACCATTTTATGCCATCTGTAGGTTGTTAACAAAACATAAAGATACTAAAACAAAATTTTGAAACGTTAGATGGCGCTTATAATTGATTTTTTATTTTTATCTTTTAGACAGCTGTGTTGACAACAGCTGTTTGTTTTCTTTTTGTTCTGTGTTCGTTGCATTTTTATTCATAAGAGGAGTGAGCTTATTTATAAATTAAATTAATTTATAAATAAGAAGTTAAAGAAAGTGATTGTAATGAGCGGTAATGTGCATGGATTAAGTTGGTTCCCTAACATTCCAGATAAGTTTGTAACTTGGGGCCAAGATATCAATTTGTATGAAGTGCGCAACAAAAGCGAATCTGATGTTAAAAGTAAGTTGTTGAGGAATCTTCATATTGCGTGAAGCAATTCTGAAGAACTGACTTCTTTTTACAGCTCGCTTACCAAATATATCAGCAAATTATTTGGCTATTGAGAACCGCTATCAATACGCTAGATGTGTTCAACCATCGTATCACAAACACTGCCCCACTATTGCGGTTGGATTGGGCGATGGGAAAGTTGGCATTAGCAAATTCAGTGAAATAGTTGACAACAATTGGGAATATAGTATGTATGCATCTTACGCTAACCAGCTTAATATTTAAACGTCATAATTGTTTTTAAGCGCCACGTCAGCAAAGGATGTGTTTGTGCTTGGCTTGGAATGAAACAGATCCAAATATTTTAGCCATTGGCCATGATCGTTACAAGTCGGACTCCTGTATAACTATTTGGGATACAGAAAGAGGACTTCCAAAGGAAAGCAGTAAGTATAATTTTTGGAACTTTTAAAGTCAATTGCCCTTATTCATAAGAAAATAAAGTTTACTTTATTTATTTATTAAATTGAATGCCGCAAGCCCGTAGGGCCTAATTAGCTAGTCTACAATAAGATCGAAATAAAATTGAGAACTTAAATTATAATTACTAAATGTAATATAACAATTTCATATAAAGCAAATTCTTAATCTAAAAGAAATACTGGGATTTACACACACCTATTGCAAAAATATATAGGGAAGAAAATTGTGGCAAAATTTAGATAGCACATGAGATTGCAAATATATCTAAAATCAAAAAAAAATTCAAAAGAAAACTCTCTTTATAACTTCGATAAGAAAATATGTTCAAATTCTGACAGGGAGTGAGAAAATTTTCGTTCACGATATGGTACAACTCTATTCCATAATCGTGAGATGATTACACGAAACGACAATTCCATAATTAAAAAAGAATGTGTTGGACAAATTAAAGAATGTGTTCTATTCGAAATAGCAAAGTTAAATTTCCTAACCAGATAATTAGGCTTGCAGTATTTTATTGTCTTATAAAAAAATAACATTTGTCTTAACTCAATGTAACTTTCAAAAGAACAACCAAATAAATCTTTATAATATTCAGAGACATGACTATTAATACGTATGCCATAAATATAACGTATAACTTTATTAAAACAGATTTTCAATCTAGAAGTGTTCATTAAGGACGTGCAAGAGTAAACTTCAATACCATAAATTAATAATGGTAAGCATAAGGATAAGGCAATTCGTCGTTTTACCAATAAAGGTAAATAAAACGCAATATTATACAATCTACGTAACGTCCAAGATATTCTGGCAACAACAGACTTGATATGATAATTGAATGTTAACTTATTATCCAAAATAATTCCTACTGTCTTATAATGCTTAACTGCATTGTTTACAAAATATCATAAATTTGCATTTTCTAGTGTTTAATTGCAAAAAATTACATTTTGACCATTCAACTAATCGAGAAAGTTCAATGCATACTTTATGACAAATTTTGGGAAAATAACTATTTATAAATAAATTATAAAAAAAACCGGCATTTATAATCAATGAAATAAGTTTATACTTTTACGAAAATATTGAAAAAGATATGCTTAAAGTTAATATGAATAAAAGCATCAGAGAAGCTTTTGAGTTATAATTGCTATTTTATTCCAAATATTTACTATTGAAAAACAATTTATTTATAACCTTTAACTTTAGAATTGGGACTACCTATGCAACTCATAGCATTTGGCAGTTTAAATCTTCCGACTAATAAGAAGCTCGATTTTTATTTATAAGAAGCTTTTAAAAACTCTTATAGGACGACATTACTCTATACATACATATAATAACACAGTAACTTATTTCATGTGTCTGCGTTCACATCACGTAAAAACTAGTGAGGAAGTATCTTAGTATCCTGATTCAAATATAGGATACTTTTTTTCCGCGCATATTATAGTAAGGACTAGACCCTTTATTCAAATTAAATACATAAACCATAACTGAAGCACTAAAAAATAAGGGTCTTTGGTGGGGATTGCTTTCAAAGCAAAAACGAACAAAATATTGTAAGAACGCTGACGAAGTGGCGGGCGCAGCTTGTATTAAAAAAAAACATTTTTTGTAGCCGGACTTAAGCGAAAGCCAAGTAGTGTTTTGAATCTATTGAGTTTCGAAAACCAGTTTTTGCCTATGCTATCTAGCCGGATGCAAAAGGTTTATTATCTGTGGTATTTTTAACAAACATACATATATTTTTTTGCTGATAAGGCTTAATAAATATATAAAATGTTATTATCGTTTGATAGGTAACTCCACATTCTTTTCATTGGTTCTAAATATTAAACACAACAATAATTTTTTATAGAAGTCTCCGAATTCGGAATATATGGGGTTTCGCAGATTTTACTTCGTCTAAGTTGTCTCTTATTTTTGTAGGTGTTTTAGCTTTCAAACTGTTTGACTTACCCTGCTAATTGTATTACCGTCATTTCTTTTTTAAAATTTATTGCAATTAGTTTAACCAGAACATACGACTTTGACTAATATCTTCTATCAGAACGAAAGAAAACACACTTACGTTAAGCAAGGCATATTTAACATACATAAATATGCCTTGCGTTTAAGTCATTTTCATGTGATTGACAAAAAAGAGCTTTAAATTTTTTAATGTTTTTTTGGTTCCTACACTCAAAATATTTTTACATTAATTGATTGTAGTTTATTAAAATATTATTCCGTAAAATTATTTTTAAATGAATAAACATTAAAAATGAAGAGAAAAAAATTATTTAACTTTAACATTTATTTGTAAAACAAACTACATGTAAATACTTTTATTTTCTTTACTTGAAATATACCTAACTGAAAATAAAGCAAAAATCTTTATATTTACGTAATTTGCACAAAACAACGGAAAATTCGTTTATTTTAACGGTATTTGTAGTTTATTTAATTGGCATTTAAAAAACAAATGTATAATCAGTAATTCCTACAGAACATGCAGTTTAATTTTTGTTATATATAATGATTTAATAAGGAACAATAATCAAATTAATGAAATAATTTTGAGTTTATATTTTTGGTTTTTTTAGGTTCAAATTTCTTTGGACTGTCAGAATCCGCACACTCTCTCTGTTGGAATAAAAATCATCGCGTTCTTATTGCTGGCATGAATCAAAAACAAATCAAACTTTATGATTTGCGACGTAAGTTTAAATGAATCATTTGTATTTGTTCACTTGATTTTTGATTGCTTATTTTTTATATATTTTTTCTATAGAAAATACTACTACATTACAGACGATACAAACTAAAACTGTGTACGGGTTGTCTGTGGCACCGAATGGCAATTATCTTTCCAGTTTCTTTGATTCTGTCATAATGTTGTGGGATTTACGATCGCTCGATCGACCTTTAAAACAGATACAATCGGCTAAAAATCATCTTCAACTGAGTTGGTGTCCAACTCGATCAAGTTTGTTGTCATCACTGCAACGTGAATCACCGTACATTACACTCTATGATATACGATGCGTTGATGTGGAAAGCAGCCGGGAAGTATACAGTGTTAAGAAGCAGTTACTACCATTACCAAATACTAAATATCAGGCAACACATAAGGGATATTTTCTGACAGCTCTTTCTTGGCACAATAGTGACTTTGAAAGGGCTCTTTTACTATCGGAAACTGGTAGCATATTAGACTTCCGTTTGCCTTTGTCTATTTTAACAGCCTACAGCAATCACAAAAAGCTACCACTTTTGCTGCAACGACCTTTGTCTGCACCCAGTACTCCAGCAAACAGTAATAGTCAAACTACAAGTCACTCAAGTACACCGGAATATGCCAGCATGGGATCCTCATTAAACTTTCACGTCGTTGATCACAATCTACTTGAAGAAGATTTAGTAGATGAAACACGGGAACGAGCTCTTAGTGATTACGGTTTAAAAATGGATGGCAAACGCTTAAGTGGCGAATTTCACTTGTCTCCACACTTAAAGAATGTTTGGCTTAGTTTAGCTAATTTGTATCGCAATGAGGAAAAATTAATTGGTTTAAAAACTGCATTGGGTTTTAGTTTGGGTCATACATCACAAGCCTTTATGAATAGTTCACGTATTGAATCCCATGTTCTACAATGGCCAGACTTTATAAATAATTCCAACAACTTGGTATGCTACAGGTGAATTGCATGTTAAAAATTAAAAGAGAATAGAAATTTGATTAAAAGATTTCAAATTTTATAGAAGTGATCAACGTGATACAGCTTTGAAACTATGTGGCTGGGCTTCTGAGCCAGATTTGGATAGATTTATTAACAATTTGTGTGAAAATAAGGTAATCGAGTATAAATTGCTTAGAGATTCTTATTATGTTTTAATGGGATTGTTATAATTTGTAATCATGTATAGGAGTTTAGTCGTGCTGCCATGATTTATGTCTTCCATTTGAAAATTCTGCTAGCTTGCGATGTTTTATCTAAGGCTGTCGATCAATCACGTGACTCCAGTTTGTTTCGTATAGCTGCCATAGCATTATCAAGTTTTAATGCGGATCGAACAAGCACTGCATGGCGTAACCAGCGCTCAATTGCCAACACGCAAATTCAAGATCCCCATTTAAGAGTCATATTTTCATTTCTCATAGCGGACAATGAAAACTTTGATACGGTATTGGTAAGTTCTTCAATTCAACAGCCAAAATAAATTTTCTACCTTTTTTTTTCATTTCCTTTAACAGATGGAAGAGGGTGTTTCGTTGGCTGACCGCATGGCATTTGCTTGTAAATACCTTTCAGAATCAAAACTTTCTGAATACATAAAATTGCAAATTCAGAAATCAATTGAGAAAGGGGACTTAAATGGTTTGCTTTTAACAGGAGAATCACAGGATGGCATTAATATTTTGCAGGCGCATATGGATTTTACAGGAGATATACAGACTGTTGCTTTAATAGCCATAAACTATTTTCATCGAGAACTATTTAATGATAACTGCATACAGTATTGGATAATGAGGTAATATTGTTTGTTTTTATTTTTAAAAATTCAAAACTTTGATTTATCCTCAAAAGTTATATGGACTGCCTTAATTCATGGGGTTTCTGGGAAAAGCGGGCAGATTTGGAAATAAAAATAGCCAATCTTCGCTCAACAAGCCGCACTTCAAGAACGGTATATTTGTCATGTAATTTTTGCGGTAAATCAGTATCGAATGCTCTGCAGGACGACGCTCGCATACGTAGTGTATCCTCAAATGTTAACAAGGTATTTATTATGCTCCCCCAATTTGCTTAAAACCTTATGAATTAAATAAAATTCTATCTCTTAGCTGTCATCATGTCCTAGTTGTCGAAAACCACTGCCCCGTTGTTCTTTATGTTTATTGCACATGGGTACTACTCTTAATTCAGCTCTTCCAACAGGGGGTCTAGAAAGTATTGGTTGGCAATCTAAACCATTTTCAAAATGGTTTTCCTGGTGCCAGACTTGTCGGCATGGTGGCCACACCGAACACTTAATGCAATGGTTTAAGTAAGTTTTTTTTTTATTTTAACTGACAACTCAACATTTTTAAAACATTTCTCCTTTTTTAAGGCAAAATTCAGAGTGTCCTGTTTCATCTTGTTCATGCAGGTGTTTTGATATGGATGATACAAATCCCGAAGTTACTCGTGATCTATCATAGTTAAATTTATCTTTTTAAGAAAGACTTAAATGTGCTTCAGTTCTTAATCGAGAACTTTTAATTACACAAATATATGTTTATAAATATATCTATGTATGTACATATGTATGTATGTATGTACATGAATGATAAGGCTGTTTGTTACCTTTTTTTAAGTTTGCAGCAATAAAGTGTTTCTACTGAGATGTAAATGCTTTTTTGAAAATGTTACAGTTTGGTTTAATTATTTTTAATCGTAAATTAGCAATTTTATAATACATTTATTTAATAGAAAAAATACTACATAATAGAAACAAGTAAAAGTGCTATATTCGGCCGTGCCGAATCTTCTATACCGTTCACCACGGTGATTTTATTTATACAGACATGTACAGCGTTATCCATATTGTTGACTCTTTACTTAAATAAAGTCGTATAAGAAAAAATCATTATTTATGAGTTAAAGAAATAGAAGCCAACTGAAAACAAATTCCGTTTGCTACAATTGTCGCCGTGTTGTCAGCTACTTAATGATATTGAAGCCGACAGCTACATCGTAAACTCTGACATTGTTGTAGAAATACTTATTTTGCTTTTATAAAATTAAATAACTTTTTCAAAAAATTATAAATATTTCCTCCAAAACTTTTTGTTTGTATATGAATTTGTAATTTACAATTTTTTTGTGACATTTTCTTTTGTTGCATAAAATAGAAATTAGCCTAAGTTGACGACAGCCACAACGGTTGCCGTGTAGCCATGTAGCTTTGCTGACTTCAAAATAATCGTTTTATTTTTGACAGTTTGTAGTCGGTATCCTGATGATGTCTATGTGTTTAGTGCATCTAGGTTTTAAAACAGAGATATCATCTATTTAAAAATCAAACGCATTTAAAAAAATCAAACGCATTTAAAACAAGTAAAAGTGCTATATTCGGCCGTGCCGAATCTTCTATACCCTTCACCACGGTGATTTTATTTATACAGACATGTACAGCATTATCCATATTGTAAAGAAATAGAAGACAAATGAAAACAAATTCCGTTTGCTACAATTGTTGCCGTGTTGTCAGCTACTTAATGATATTGAAGCCGCCAGCTACATCGTAAACTCTGACATTGTTGCAAAAATACTTATTTTGCTTTTATAAAATTAAAAAACTTTTTCAAGAACTTTTAAATATTTCCTCCGAAACTTTTTGTTTGTATATGAATTTGTAATTTACAATTTTGTGACATTTTCTTTTGTTGAATAAAATAGAAATTATATTGAAATTTTTGTTTTAATATTTCGAAAATTGTGTGTAAAAATTTTTTGTAAAAATAATTTTTTAAAAATTTTTTGTAAAATTTTATTCGAAAATTTTTTGGAAAATTTAAAAAAATTTTTTTTGGAATAGTTTTCTGTAAAATATCTTTTTGAAAATGTTTTTAAATTTTTTTGTAAAAATTTTTTTTTGTAAATTTTTTTAAAAAAAATTTTTTTTAAGTTTTATTGAAATTTTTTTGTTAAATTTATTTTTTTGCAGTCTATATTGAGTTAAAATGGTCAGACTAAAGCAAAAAAAAATCCTTACAAAAAAAAATTTCCTCATATTGACACATGGGGGGTCCTTTTAACTGCTCCTATTTATCAGTGGGTACCCTGTGGGTCCATTGGCTACCTCTATGTGTATTGCTTTCTATTAAGGTCACTAATACAAATCAAAGCAGAAAAACCCTACCAATCTAAAAACAAACAAAAATCGCCCCTCGCAGGGGGTTATTGATTCCCCGAGATCTGTATGCACTCCTTGCGATCTACCTGTCGCAGTCTAATATTCATTTGAGAAAAAAAAGGCAAAACAGAATCATTAAGGCTGAAAAAAACTTAAAAAAAAACCTGAAAAAATATAGGTGGGCGTGGTTTTTGGCCCGCAGCCTCCAAAGGAATGATCCGATGTTGCTGAATTGCAATACCAAAATTTTCGAAACTATGCCTGACAGATTGGTGTGCTTAAATTTTTTGTATCTCTTCTGGTGCCTTGGCAACTAACACGGACAGACGGACAGATGGACATCGCTTAATCAACTTCTTTATGTATAAGGATCCAGAATATATATACTTTATGGGGTCGGAAATGAATATTGTAGAAATTACACACGGAATGACAAACTTATATATACCCTTTCCACCTGTGGTGAAGGGTATAAAAAAACTAGGTGTAAGGGAAAGTTAGTGCAGTTTTTGAACTTCTGCACTTTTATGCGTAACCCAAGATTGTATATGATTGTTGGTTTATAATATTTTTTTCTATTTTATTCAGTTTTTAATCTTTTAAAACTGAACATAAGTGAGGAAAATGTCCATTTTGTATGAAGAGGCAAAAAATTGAGTGAAGTGTTTAAAAGGGACGCAGTAACAGCTCCAACATGCCAAAGATGTTTTCGAAATTTCGTAGTGAAACAAATCTACTTCAACTTAAACAGAAGCGGCAGTTCAAGTGCTTTGGATCACATTAGAAGGGTTCTATACGTGTTCAAACTTTCCGTTTTGGCACTACACGAATTCAGTGAAAAAAAAAAATTAATGGACAGAACTTTGATTAGTTCTCTCAAACTTCTTTACACAAGGGAACCGTTTTTGGACTACTTGGTGACTGAAGATAAAAAGTGGATGGTTAGAAGTTTTATTTTTATAAAAACAATTTTTATTTAAACACAAACGAAACAATTTTATTTAAGCAAACGTTTTACATAGAATCCAAATACAAACTGAAAAACTATTTTATATTTTCACAAAATATTTAAATTAAAAAGCAAAGGTATATTTTATATTTCATATTTCAACAAACAAAGTTTCTTATTATAAAACATAAATAATATTGTTCTAAACTCTTGTGGGAATAAATCTAGTTAAATAAATAAGATGTAGGAAAACATGTTTGCGTGAAATATAGAAGAAATAAAACCAGAGGTTATTTTTTTTTAAATATATTGATATAATATATATATTAGGCATAATCTTAGATAGTAAATTATCCTGGAAAATGAACATCCAGGCGAGAGCCTCTAAGGCCATTACGGCAATATACGTATGTAGGAAAGCCATTGGCAAAACTTGGGGAATGAATCCAATGATTGTAAAATGGCTACTTGAAGCGGTAATCAAACCGATATTACTCTACGGAGTTATTGTCTGGTGGAAAGCACTAGACATTAGAACTAACATATCCTCTATCAAGAGCTATCCTCATTACAGGAGTAATTAGGTCAACACCGATAAAGGCACTCTTTGCCATACTCAATTGGTTACCAGTAGACCAACTGGTCAGGGGGCTTGCTTTTTTTTTTTTTTTTTTTTTTTTAATAAAAGTCTTTATTTACAAGTTTAAAATATAAAAGGTACAGAGGTATGAGATTTTACTTAAGTACTACAACAATAAGAGTCTTATAATTAAATTTACAAAACTAATAACAATAAATATACATCCTTAAGGAAAATAGCTCAAAAAACCTTTTTGATCTCTATGGAAGTTATAAAGAAATTTGTTTGGATAATCACTAATACATTCATTCTTAACGAACGAATCTCAAGCCGTAATGACACTCACTTATTTTCGTCTTTTCTTAATCTAAGATTGAAAGAGTGAAATAGCTAATGTTAGAAGGAAATAAATATACAAAATGTAAACAAAATTTTTTTTGTTCATAATTATTGACAGTTAGAAACGTTAGAAAAATAAATGTGCATTTTTAAATTAAATACATAGGAAAAATTTATTGAAAGTTATAAAAAATGGCAAAAGCGTGGTCGGAAAGGGCAGTTTTTTATTTAATTGATGAAGTCAAGCAAGTGCCTTATATATGGGATGTAAAATCACCCATGTATAAAAATAAATTTAAAAAAGTTCGTTTCTGGGAGGAGTTAGCTTTAAAAATTAATTCAGAGTTTTGCCCAGAAGTTCCATTCGATCCTGGTAAATTTAATATGGCATAACATAACATCCAATTAAATTTGCGACCACCAATGCATTTAAAATTTTTTTTCCATATAATTTTTTTAGCTGATATTTGCAAAAAGTGGAATAATTTGAAAACATATTTTAATTCGGAGCATATGAAAGCCATAAAAGCTAAAAAGAGTGGGGAAAGCGCTGAAACATTAGAAAATATGTCAACTTTCTGGAAATACAGCCAATCAATGGAGTTTTTAATTCCTTCCAATGAAGCAACACCTTCCGTAAATAACTTCAACAAGAAAAGTCTTGATGTGAGTATTGGGCAAGTTAAGGACAACCGATTTGCAGTCTAACAACCGATTTAAATTATACGTTCAGTAATTAATTTAGTTATATATATAATGAGTTCGAAATAGAACGCAAGTTAGTTGTCTTTCGTTTAGAAATATATGTTGGTATTTTTAATTTACATTTTTTTTATAAAAACTAATAATAAAATAATTTTTAATAGGAGTTGTATACTGATATTGAGATCCTAACAGACCATGATGATTTGAATGATTCTATCATTGAGAGCGAAGTGGAGTTGGAGCTGTCACAATTAACCTCTACCAGTTCTTCCAATTGTGGTATAAAATCGGCCAACACTTCCCGTAAAAAAAGAAAAATGGACGAAGACAATTTGAAAGAAATTTGTGATAGTTCCAATAAATTAGTTGAAGTCCTTACAAAAAAACTTTCAACCGATGTTCCCAACGTTGCATTTGGCACATTTGTTGTTAATGAAATTAATAACTTATTAAAAGAAAAACAGTTATTGGCTAAATCAAAAATTACTCAAATCCTTTTTGATCTTCAGAAGGAAGACTAGATATAAATAAACCTTTTAAAAACTTTTATTTAAGATTTTATGTAGTTCAACTATAGTTTAGTATTTATGAAAGCGTTTCCAGGGAAAATGAATTACTCTTTTTATGTTATTTCAAAAAAAAATGTTTGTTTTTATTGTAATAAATTTTTATATTTCAATATATAATTTAAAATACAAGAGTTGTGTGTTTTTATGCTTGTTCAGCGTTATTATACTTTTGCCACATATAATCGGCCAAAGTGTCACGTATTTTTTCTCCATTTTTTTGAGGCTTTCTTCTGTAATGTGACATGTCTTTATAATTTGTATTGTTTGTGAACTGAATTTCATCCGTTGATAATTCATCGAAATTATTGCCATTTCTTATATTTGAATTTCTCAAAAAGTTGTGAAGACAAATACAAGCTAACACTACTTTTGTAGCTTCTTTAGGCTCTCTGTGAATAGGGGCAAACAATACTCTAAATCGGTTTGCCAATATTCCAAAGGCATTTTCCACAACTCTTCTGTTTCGTGATAACATTTTATTAAAATATATTTCCTTCTCACTCAAGTTTCGATGAGAATACGGTTTTATCATGTATTCTGTTAGGGCGAAAGCATCATCTGACAAAAATGTGAATGGGGAAACAAGATTAGATGAAGGTAACCTTTGTGGAGGTGGAATGTTAATTTCATTGCTCTCTATCGCATATTTCAGATCAGAACGGATCCATACACCAGCATCTCCTATTCTGCCATTCATTCCAACGTCCGCGTACAAAAAACGATAGTTGGCATCAGCGATACCCATTAAAACAATTGAGTTAAACCCCTTGTAGTTGAAGTACGTTGAACCAGCGCTTTTACACCCAATGATGTTGCAATGTTTACCTAAAATATTTCATATTTTTATAATATGTACATATGTATGTATGTATAGCCAATAAGAGCGTTCTTACCATCTATTGCCCCTATGCAGTTGGGGAAACCCCACATCAGAAAAAAATCATTTGCAATGTTGCGCCATTGATTTTCGTTACATGGGAATTGCAGAAATTCTTCGTTCAATGCCTTATATATAGCCGGAACAGTTTCTCTTAGGATTCTGCAAATCGTTGACTGTTGTATTCTAAATGGAAGCTGCAGCGATGACTGAGTTTCTCCTATTATAATTTTGGAAAAGTTAAAGCTATTAGTTATTAAACATCAAGTTAATTGTAATATATGTATATTTACCTGTGGCAAGATATCTCAACGTTACAAGAAGTCTTTCTTCAGGTCCAATACAATTTCTTAAGCGCGTGTTTTTCTTTGTTATGTATGGCCTGGTTTTCCTTAAAATTTCACCAAATTGATGAGGGGTCATCCTTAAAATATTTTTGTACAGCTTTGAGTCTTCACATTTAATTTCTTTATATAACTTCTGCACAAATCCTTCTTCTTCCCTAAATAGTAACCAGCGTGAAGAATATTTTTTTAATTTAATATTTTTCTTTTTTGAAAAATATTTTATAATGTTTAAATTATTTATTAAAACTATAGAAGCAATAGTTTCTTCCATTTTCTGCTACACACACTTTAAACACAATAAAAATACTTTTTTAAATTTGTTTTTTTCTATTGTTTACTTCTTGTTTTCTACCAATGTTATCTCATTTTATTCTGCAAAAAAAACCTCGAATTGAAAAAAATGTAATTTAAAATCGCTATATTCGGAAATAAAACTATTGAGTTAGCATCACTGTAATATTTTAAGCTAGAAATGTCATTTTTAAGCTAAAATTTTTTAGATTTTTTTTGACATTTTGCACTTTTTATCGATAACATGTATATAAATTTTTGACGTTTGGAGATTTTCATAAATATAGCTTAATTCTTCGCTCTTGGGGGAATTTTCTGTTACAATATATTTGTACTGTTCTCCAAAATCTTAAAAAGACGAAATAAAGTGAGTGTCATTACGGCTTTAGTGATTACCTTGTAAATTCCTTATTGATTCAAAGTTTGACAGTCTGCATTTTTCATTAAATGTCAGTGTCAGTTCTCTAGTGAAATCGTTTATCATCTTGTGTCCAAAGTTACTGTGAAGTAAATTTGTCGGATACCTACGAGGAAGATTATGAATTATTTTCAAATTCTTGTTTTGTATAATCTGAAGCTTTTTGGTATGAGTTTTCTCAGTTTTATGAAACCATACTTGACAGCTGTAACTCATAATTGGTCGAATGCACATTTTATATAACAATATTTTGTTTTTCATATTCAATTTAGATCTTCTGTTGAGTATGGGAAACAATGCCCGACCACACTTTATAGCTTTTTCACAAATTTGGTTGACATGTTGCTTAAATGTTAGTTTTTTATCCATTATAATGCCCAAATACTTGATTTCTGACTTTATAGGTATAACATTCCCACGGCACAACATAGATTGAGAAGGTATGCGTTTTGGCGACTTATTATATGGAAAAATAATGGCCTGTGTTTTATCATCATTGACCTTTATTTTCCATTTATTAAAATATTTTTGGCTTGAATTTAAGCTCTCTTGCATTTTCCTAACTAATGAATTAGATACCTTACCGCTGCAAATGAAAGCACTATCGTCTGCATAAAATGCTGCTTCCTGATTCCTGCGTAGAGTGATATCTGACGTATATAACGAATAAAGCGTAGGTGACAAAACGGAACCTTGCGGTAGACCTGCGAGTATATGTTTTTCATCTGATGAGATGCGCTCCACGAAAACTACAAATGAACGTTGGTCTAAAAAGCTTTGTATGATTTTTTGTAAATATAAAGGAAAACTAAAAGAGTTAAGTTTATACAATAGGCCATTATGCCATACTGTATCGAAAGCCTTTTCAATGTCAAGAAATATAATACCTGTACTTCTACGATTTCTTTTATTATTCTCAATAATATTAACCACTCGTTTGATTTGATGTACCGTAGAGTGCTCTCTTCGGAATCCAAACTGCTGCTGATGTATAATGTTATTCTGCTCTGAGAACTCTACAATTCTTTTGTGGATTATTTTTTCAAAGACTTTATCCAACAAGCTCAAAATGCTTATTGGCCTATAGCTGGAAGGCAAATTAGGATCTTTCAATGTCAAGAAATATAATACCTGTACTTCTACGATTTCTTTTATTATTCTCAATAATATTAACCACTCGTTTGATTTGATGTACCGTAGAGTGCTCTCTTCGGAATCCAAACTGCTGCTGATGTATAAAGTTATTCTGCTCTGAGAACTCTACGATTCTTTGTGGATTATTTTTTCAAAGACTTTATCCAACAAGCTCAAAATGCTTATTGGCCTATAGCTGGAAGGCAATTTAGGATCTTTTCCAGTTTTGAAAATAGGTATAACTCTGGCCTTTTTAAATATCATGGGGAAATGGCCATTTCTCAAGCAGTAATTAAATAGTTTGCTCAAAGTTTCAAAAAAGTAATCGGGCATATTTTTTAAAATAATGCTGTTAATTCCGTCTAAACCTGGGACTTTGTTATTTTTTAAACAAAAAACAAATGTCTTTACCTCTACTGCATCTGTGAATTCAAAATTGTCACTGTCAGCGAGATTTACATTGTTAAGTTCCTGCACATAATTTAGAACCACATTATCTAAAGGTGATGAATTGTTGTTGGTGATATTATTGTTGCATCTAAAAACTTCCGCAATGGCATTTGCTTTTGCTTCACCGGTACTTAAAAATTCCCCATTTATATTTAGATCGGGGATTGCAGAATTTCTACCTTTTAAAGCTTTTGTTAGTTTCCAAAACTTTTTAGAGCCGGAAGGCAGTTTGGAAATGAATTTAGCCCACGCTTCATTTCTATCCCTTTTCAAATGAAAATCAATTAATTGATTCAACTGTTTTAAAATGTTGAGTTCTGTAACTAGGATCTCTACATCTTTTAAGTTTACGGTTATACTTGTTCCTCTGAGTAATCAGCATTTTAGACGTATTTGAAATTTCCCTCTGCCAAGGATTTTTCTGGCCAATTGGAATCTTGGAAAAGGCTTCTTTAACTATACTAACTAATTTATTTAATGACGAATCTAGGTTTATATTGTTAAGCTCTATTTGTCCGATATTATGATTCTTAATTTCATTCTCGACCCAGTATTTAATTGATGGCAAATCAGCCTGATTATACAACGGAACTGTAACAAAGTGATTTTGTGGTGTTCCAAAAATGTAACAAGATATTGGGGTGTGATCAGACTGTAAAATATTTGGATGTGACTGTAACTGCGAAAATGAAATGTTAGAGTTAGTAAGTAAAATATCAACCGTGGATGGTTGGACTGGAATTATATTTTGGCCGAATCTAGTATGTGTATCCGGATGATATACATAATAACTTGAATTTAAGTGATGCCTGTACAGTTCTTTGCCAGCTGAATTGTTTGAAATACAATTCCAACTCACATGTTGTGCATTCAAATCACCAAAAATAAAATAGTCACTAAACGAATTGGTAAGAAGTTCTAAGTCAGTTTTAAAATTAGAAGTGTAAACAGGATTATAAGCAGAGATAAAACTTACGGGACGTCCACTTATTTTAACTTCCACAGAGATATTTTCTATGGTTATTGTTTTAATCTTTGGTAACAACTTATGATCTATGTAATTTTTAACCGCTATAAGCACACCCCCACCATGTGTTAGACGGTCTTCTCTGTATATTTTGTAGCCTCCAAATTTTAACCTATGATACGGCTTCAGGAACGTTTCGTTAAGAAGTAAAATATCAATATTTTTCTCATGGAGAACTTTTTCGAGCTGTGCAGCTGCTGAATCAGTTGTTATGCCTTGAGCATTCCAGTGCATAACGTATACATTTTGACTACCCATGATTTTATATAGCATGCTTGAGCATCATGCCAAGCACTCTTAATTTGTCAAATTTATTTCGAAATTTTTCTAGTGCATCCACAGCACTAAAGAAGATTTCTAACAGTCTCTCGTTAGATAAGTCATCATCGTTGTTGCTGTCGCGGGGTCTGTTTTTCGAAACCTCAGAGTACAAACTTTTCCTTTGGAAGGTGTTGACTCTGACTTGACAGGTGTGGGAACTCAGTCTCATCATACACATGATTAATTCTCGACTTGTTAAAATTAGGTCTAGACTTAGAAGTTAATCGTAGGCGCATTTCTAAATAATCTTTACGGCAAGGGCATTTAGGATCGTCGGACCTGTGATTCGAGTTTCTTAAGTTCTTTTGGCTACAGTTGTGGCATTTATAAACAACATTACTCCCTTGAGTGTTTTTGGCCAATACACACTCAGTCTGAGGGGGCTTGCTTTGAAAACAGCTGTTAGACTGAATGTCACAAATGCATGAAACCATAGGCGATGGGGTCATGCCAGTATCCTGGGGATCATGAACGTCATTCCCGGTCTTATTGACTACTGTACCCCAATACCCTACTTCACAAGAAGCTTTGACTTGACGGAGGGTCCTGCACCTCCACCTGGAGCAGTCCGTGTGTACATGGATGGCTCTAAAAGGGGTGATAGGGTTGGGGGTGGAGTTTATCTGGAAGAGTTTGGAATCAAAATGTGTTTCAGACTTCCAAGAAGAATGTGTCTCCACTACAACGATTTCTGCAGAAGTTGTCAGGATGAGGAAGGGGAGGAAACTGTCGAACACCTCCTTTACCATTGCCCTGCGTTAAAATACCAACGCCTTCAGTACCTTGGACAAAGGTGCTTTGCATGCAAGCCTCTCCTCGACCAACCTCCCCACATTTCTGATTCTTCTCTTTCTACCTTGAAACAGTCTGTCTGTCTGTCTGTGATTTTATCCTATGTCTTCTCTCAACGCTTTTTCTCTTTTCTATCTCTCCCTTTTTCCTCTCCTCTTTTGCAGGTAACACAAAGGGACCAATGCTTGGACCCAAGTGAGCTGTATTGGAGCTGCCTGCTTAACCTAACCTTGATATAAAATCAATTTTTATTGAATATTACCTTTTTATGTAAAATTTTGTAACACGAATGGCGATGTAATCAACAATTAATATTAATATGACTTAACGAGTAGCCGAATAGGCAGCGAGCAATGGTTAAAAAGATACCGTTAACGGTTTACTCGTTAGAATCTATGTAGAACCTCCCTCACCAGGGTGTATGAAAAAAGGATCTACATAAACTCTGAACGGCCTCAAACGTACTAAATTAAATTTAAGTAGGTATTAAATCAAATGGAGAAATCATAATTAAACATTGCCGGCCACCTTGCAACATCATATTTTGTTGCAATATTGAACATAAACTAAAGTTATGCTTATGAAAAAAAATATATATAAATTATTTTTAAATACAAAAGATTTTTTTTGTTATTTATTTATTTTTTCAAAAAATATAATGAAAATTGATCCCCTAATAAGGAGATTGGCCAGAAGTGACCCAACCAAATATGGTATATTGTGCCAACGGAAATCCCGGGTTCGAATAAATGCGACCTTTCAAAATTTGAGGCGCGACTTCTGGGTCTATAACCAGTGCGATTCCAGCCGATTTATTATGCCAAATGCATTCCCACAAAATTTTCTTTTATAAGGTCCGGGGCCGATACAACCGGCGTTTTGAACCCCTTCATTTGCCTAACCTTTACAGTTAAAAAAACTTGTTGAGATGAGTAATGTATGGAAACAATCTTCAATCGACAAAATTTGTCATTGTCCATATTGACACTGGGTGCAGGCATTTCCAGGACGGCAGAAGTTGTTCCGGGATCAGGACAAGAGTCCGACACGGCTGCTCGATCCTCTACCTCCATTGCCTCCTCATAGTCCTCAAGAAGAGCATCCTCAAATATGGTTGGTAAGAAGTACATGATACTAGGAAACAACGAAGGTTAGCAAATATAATTTGATATAGATTTAACTATTCGAAATGACTAGTTTTGCGATTGGTCGTTTAATAATTCCATTTTCGGTACGTATGTCCGCGACTCGAAAGTGATTATCACTTCCTGGATAAGTTTTTATAACTCTATCTAGTTTCCAGGAAGTCGGTGCTAGTTGTTAATTTCTAATAACAACTAAGTCGTTAACCGTAATATCACGACCGGGGTACTTCCACTTATATCGTTTGTGGAGATCTTGCAAATATTCTTCTTTCCAACGGAGACAAAAATGTTGAGATAGTGCTTTTATTTTCCGGTATTTATTGACGATACTTATAGTTGACTCTAAAATAGATGGTTCGGGCGGAGCTAGTAAAGGTGATCCTATCAAGAAAAGTCCTGGCGTTAGAGCCACAGGTTCACTAGGATTTTCACTTATGGTGCAAAGCGGTCGAGAATTCAGGCACGCTTAAATTCTGGCGAGAACGGTAGAGAATTCTTCAAAGTTCTGAGCCTCTTTGCGAAAATGAAGTTTGAAACTTTTAACTCCCGCTTTCCATAAGCCTCCCATATGGGGGGCACCCGCTAGGATAAAACGCCAAGAAAGCCCTTTTACCCTATAGGTCAAGCACATCCTAGCGCGACACTCCGATACAAATGTTTTAAATTCTCTTTCTAACTCTCGAGAGGCGCCAACAAAATTAGTAACATTATCCGAAAAAATGGTACTTGAACAACCACGCCTCGAAAAAAACCTATTAAACACCGCTAAAAACCTATCTGTGGACAAATCTGACGTTGCCTCCAAATGTATGGCCTTTGTCGAAAACCACACAAAAATGCAAACGTACGATTTCAAAGTTTGATTAGATCTGCCACCCATGCTTTTCATGTCAAAGGGACCTGCCGCATCTATTCCAGTTGTTGTAAACGGTTTATCCAAAATAGTCCGCTCCGGTGGTAAAGCTGCCATTATCTGACTACATGACCGTTTTCGATCAATAATACAACGCTTGCACCGGTTAATTACTGTGCGAACCAATGTTTTTAAACGAGAAACCCAATAGTCAATACGAATAATCCTGAGCATCAATTGATTTCCCCCATAAATGGAAATCTTGTGAATAAACTCAGTCAAAAGTTGTGTAAAACGGCTGAATAAGGCAACAAAATAGGATGCCGTTCTGTATACACCAAAGAAAGAGACTTTGCCAATTGACTATTTAGTCTCATGACTCCTTCCTTGTCTAAAAATGGTTTTAAGGTCAAAAGTGAACTCTTCGAAGCAAGTGTTTTTTATTTAAAAGGCACTCATATTCATCTCTGAAATGAACTTTCTGTGCCACGAAAGCCAAACGTAGTTTGACATGTTTTATCTCAATATCCGAAATGATAGGAGATTCATAAGTATAATTACCCTTGTGAGCAGAATGAGTATTCCTATAAAATCTAAAAACGTAGGATAATACACGAAGGGGACGGTCAAGAGATGAAAATCTTTACAAAACATCCTCATAATTTGAAAAAACGATGCGTGGGACTTTATTGCCCGAGCTTCAAGATCGGTATCCAATAAACAAAGATTTTGAAGATTCCATTTGGATTTATCTTCCCTAAGCCAACTTGGCCCATACCACCAAAGTGAATTATTTGCCAACTCTGAGGGGAAAACACCACGACTACCAAAATCAACAGGATTGTCCCTTGATTTTACATGGTGCCAATTGTGACTACCAACAATTTCTTGGATTTTGCACACTCTATTTGCAACAAATGTAGTCCAAGAATTGGCGTCTTTCTTCAGCCAGGAAAGGACGATCGTAGAATCCGTCCAACAATAAATCTGGCGAAGTGGCACATCAATCTCCCCTATAACAGTTTTTAATAGCTCTGAAGCCAAAAATGCTGCACAAAGTTCAAAGCGAGGTATGGAAACGGGCTTTATCGGAGCAACCTTTGTTTTACTGGTCAACAAATTCGTAAATATTTTGCTGTTTTGATTGTGAATGCGAATATAAATTACCCCCGCGTATGCCTTTTCCGAGGCATCTGAAAAAACATGAAGCTCGGCTGTCGACTCAAGCTCATAATGAACCCATCTGGGAATTTGTATATTATTAACTTCGTAATATGAAGCAACAAATTTATCCCATTCAGCCTTCGTAGAAGCTTTAAGTGAGTCGTCCCACTCCACATTGTCCTGCCAAATTTTTTGCATGATCATTTTTGCAATTATTATTACCGGTCCAAGCCATCTAACAGGATCAAATAACTTCGTATTGATGAACAAAACTTCCCTTTTCGTGTAAAAAGATTTTACAGCGATGGGATTAACTTTAAAATAAAATGCGTCTTGTTGAGCGTTCCACTGAAGACCAAGTGTCTTCGAGCTGCTTGACTCAATAAAAGTCAACAATTTTGCTAGGTCAGCCTGTAAGGTGGGTCCCACATAAAAGCAATGTTTAAACTATTCCATTTGAAGTCTTATTAGATGCATTAAAAACCACTCTTAATTTTGTGGTTTTACAATCCATCTTGAATACAGGATGATGTGGTAAATAACAGGACATATCAACACAATCTTCTGCTATTGGTCTCATGTTATGCAAAGACAAATATTCCTTTATAACATCATCATACATTTCCTTAATCATTGGTTTTCGTAAGAGAGAAGCTTCATTACGCCTAAATTGCGCCATAACGTTCTGTCTAGACGAACCTAACGAAAATTTTTCAGGAAAATCTGTTTTAAAGGATCACTATATAGCAACCATCAGAACCCTGATAATTATCCTCACAGATTAAATCATCTTGGGACATAATCTTCCATATAGGTGTCTTCTCTAGCTCCCAAAACCTTAATAAATTTCGATTTAGATTATCTTCCTCAGAAAAATCCACCCTCGTCGAATATACTTGTAATGGAGAATGACTTACAGGACCTGTAATCAACCAATCAAATATAGTCCGTTGAGCCAATAAAGAACCCAAAATGGCTCAATTTCCGGCTGAATTATTTGTGGATACAAATCAGCACCTAAAAGGATATCAACCGGCCTGCAATCGAAAAATTGAGGGTCCGCCAATCGTAGATTCGACAGATCCTTTTTACGATCATCCTCTAAAATAAAGGATGCCAAATTACCCGAAATTTTGGGCAGAACTAGTGCCGTAGTCCTCAACCTAACCGAATAGTCTATGGGTGAGCCTATCTCGATCGAACAAATCTTCCTCGAAGTAGCAGAGACCGTGTGGTTCACACCTGAAATCCGATTCTGCAATCCTTCAGAAATAAACGAAGTTTCTGAAGCCGGATCGATTAGAGCTCAAGCTGGCTACGTCATACCCTGGTGACAAATATTCACCATTGCAGTCCCTAACAATACCGTTTGAAGGTAGTTGAAGAACTACTAAAATGAGATGTAGTTGTTAAAGCAGGTTCCAGAGGTATACGGTTCACCTGTTGAGAACTAACATCCGATCTCATAACTGCCGAATCAGCACTTTCCGTAGAAGCTAAAGGCCTATGTAACAAAGTATGGTGCCTCTTATTGCAATTTGAACAAATATGAACACTATTACAATCTTTTACTGCATGTATGCGCGATAGAAAATCTCTCCGATACTGAAAGATTTTTAAACCGTTTACAATCCCTTAAATAATGGTTCGAAGTTTTGCATAGAACACAAAAGAGTTCGAAGACGAAGAATTTGAAGATGAAGAATTTGTATGATGTGCTTTGATTTTTTGGGTCAATTTTCTATTCTCAAGTGGTGATTCTCTAATATCACGCAGACATTCCAAAGTTTGAATCCTTTCTGTCAGAAAAGCATCCAAATCTTTCCAAGTGGACAAAACGAATTTATCCTTTATACTCTGTTCCCACAAAGTGACAGTATTGTTTGGAAGTCGCTGAATACACATGAAAACTATAATTGGATCAATATTTTCAGTGGACACATTGTAAATTTTTAAAGCATAGAGGCAACTATTCACACTTCTTTGCAACGCTTTAAGACCCGTATAAGTTTCTTTATCCACAACTGAAAGCCCGAAGAGAGACTTAAGTTGGTTATTAACCAACATACGAGGATTTTCGTAAGCCTCCTTAAGGTTTTTCCACGCTATATCAAAGCCTTCATGTGAAAGAGGGCATTTTGAGACGATCTCTTTTGCCTCGCAGCTAGTCTTTCGCATTAAATGGCATAGACCTTCAATATTACTAATACGCGAGCTATTTACGTAGAGCGCGGTAAATAAATCCCTAAAAGTTAGCCCTTCAAACATGTCTACGTCGCAAGGTGGTAAAGTCAAATTATGACCTAAATTATCACCAATGCCCTGATTGGGAACTAGTAAATTAACAGACTTCCGGTCTGATCCAATTCATATTTCCTCTGATTTATTCTACCTAAACAAGTAATAAACGCGTTATAAGTAATGCGATATTTTTTCATCACTATATTTATTTCAACAGAACCATCGTCTCTAGACTTACGGTCTTTCGGATCTGTAGAAGTCTGCGGAAATTCTAAGCACTGCTCATATACTAACTTCACTTTGTCCCATAAATTTCTTAATTCTTCACTGTGAAGTTCTAAAGTATAAATTGTATGAACTTTATCTTTCATATCGTTAAAAAAAAAGCCTCGAATTGAATTAGAGCATCAGAAGCTCTAGTAAATTTATCCAATGCAGAAATAGACATTTTTTCTTCTTTAGTTATTTCTTATAATTGTATTTCAACAATAACGATTTAACTAAATATCTGTAAACTTTAATAAAATTATTCTTTAAATCCAAAAAAATTTATATATTTATTTTTAAACAAGTTTAAATAAAAATTTAATTAAAGAAAAACAAATTTATTTGTATTTTAGAAACCGAACAAAAGTCTAACTGACCGACCGCAAAAACTGTAGAGTGTATTTTCCAATAAAGAAAAGAACAAAAACAACAATTGATTCAATATGTATGTATGTATATATTAGTGCAAAAAAACAACCGCCAAATATACAAACACTAACACAGTTTCTTGGATTTGCGGATAAATATTTATTTTATAATAAAAATTAATATCACTTCATAACTTTGGGCTTTTTAATTAATTTTAAATTATTCTTATAATTCGACCGACCGAATAAAATAAAACGCACGGTTAAGAAAATAATAAAAAAATAATTAGCAAATGTATATATTAAGGAAATTAATAAACGATCAATCACGATTGTAATATTCTTTGTATATACATACATATGTATGCATGTACATATGTTTGTTTATTCTCTTCTTTAATAAGAAAACAACCACTTTAAAAGGAATTTATATATGTATTTCTTTTTTTCACGCACTTTCAAATAAAGACAAATTAATATGCACCTTTTTAAATAATATTCCAATAAATTTATTTGGTGGATGAAAATGACGAAGTCGATGATAAAGAAGGCGATCCTTTTTTAAAATAAAAAACAAATTACTTAATTGAAGGTGCTTACAAAATATCCGGTTCGATTGGACCAAATGTTTGCATGAAATATAGAAGAAATAAAAGTGGTTATTTTTTTTAAAAATGTATTGATATAAAATCAATTTTTAATGAATATTACCTTTTTAACCGACTTCAAAAAAGAAGGAGGTTATCAATTCGTCTGTGTGTTGCTTTTTTTTTTTTTTTTGTATGTTTGTGCTTTCATAACTCGGTCATTTCTGAACCGATTTTAAAAATTTTTGCGCCATTAGAAAGGTTATGGCTACAGATTGGTCCCATTTTAAAAACAGTTTAAAAGTTTAAAAATTAAAGGGTGTCCCCATACAACATACATGTTTTTTACGTGTATTATGAACTTTATAGGTCACCCATTTAAAATTAGAAAAAAGTGCGTATCACTATAGCTCCCAATAACAAAATGTAATTAAAAAATAAAATTAAAAATTAAAGGGTGACCCCATAGGTTACGTAATTTCACTATTATGGTCCTATCTTCTGAACCGTTATAGACAAACACTTGAAAGTTGCACATAATGTTCGTTACTATGTCTGTTATAATGTTACTATGTCTGTTATAATAAGTATAAATATTTAAAATTAGAAATTAAACGGTGTCCCATTAGTTGGTTTATTTTGATATATATATGGCAAAACTTTTGAACCGTTATAGACAGACAGTTGAAATTTACAAAGAACTTGTATTGCTAAGTCCGCTAAAATAACAAGTGTAAAATATGAATTTGGAAATTAAAGGGTGTCCCAACAGTTAATGTAAAAGTGATATATATGGCCAAACTTTTCAACTGTTATAGATAGACAGTTGAAATGTACAAAGAACCTATATTGCTTAGTCCGCTATTACAACAAGTATAAAATTTGGATAAATTAAAGGGTGTCCCTATTATTGATGTAATTTGACCATTATGTCCTCAACTTTGGAACCGTTATAGACAAACGCTTGAAAAATAGACAGAATGTTCACTACTATGTCTGGTATAACAACAAGTATAAATATTTAAAATTGGAAATTAAAGGGTGTCCCAATTGATGATGTAATTTGATGTATATGGACACAAAGTTAAATTTTACAAAGAATCTGTATGACAAATTTCTCTTTAACATGTATTTATATTAAAATTTGAATTTAAAGGGTGTCCCAATAGGTGACGTCATTTTATATATATGACCCTATCTTTTAAATAGTTATTGACAAACACTTAACAATTAGACAGAATGTCCATTACTATGTGTGTTAAAATAAGTATAAATATTTAAAATTATAAATTACAGGGTGTCGCAATAGTTTATGTAATTTGATGTATATGAACAAACTTTTAAACCGTTACAAACAGACGGTTGAAATTTACAATGAACCTGTATTGCTACGAACGCTATAACTAGTATAAAATTTGAATCCGGAAATTACAGGGTGTCGCAATAGTTACCGTCTTAAAGAAACATGATTTTAAGTTTGTCTGTTTTGAAGTCGGTTTTTTTTGCAAGAATTATTATGTAAAATTTTGTGTGCAACACGAATGGCGATGTAATCAACAATTAATGTAAATATGACTTAACGAGTAGCCGCGAGCAATGGTTATAAATATACCGTTAACGGTTTACTCGTTAGAATCTCTGTAGAACCTCCCTCACAAGGGTGTATAAAAAAAGGATCTACATAAACTCTGAACGGCCTCAAACGTACTAAATTAAATTTAAGTAGGTATTAAATCAAATGGAGAAATCATAATTAAACAATACATGTATAAATATACATATGTACATATAACTCCCCCATTATAAAATTGACGCTCCGAGGAATTTTATATATCCTAAATATTAATATTTTGTTTAACATACAACATTGTCTTCTAAACTTATTCCACACAAGAAATATATTTCTTTTTATATGTGATTTGTAATATTTGTGCCCTGTTTGACTTATTACATGGTCATTATCAAAAAGGTCTACCGAAATCTTCCTAAATTTTGCATGATTTTTTCCCCTCTATCGGTTTTTATATAAATTTGCCCTGTTTGAATTTCGCTTTCTTCACGGAGGTGTTTTAGCTTTGAAATTGATTTTTCCTATAATGTTATAATTTTCTGTTTTATTTTTGGATAATCTTGTGGATAGTCTTGTGCTTTTATGGAACCGATTTGAAAATCAATAGGTTGGCAACCTGTGGTTGAATGAATCGTATTATTGTAAAAGGTAATTACTTTGTAAATTTTTTCCTCAACACTATCTCTAATAGGGTCATGTCTAAGTAAACGAATGTGTTCATTCATAGTATTATGGAGACGTTCCACATCTGAATAAGATGTGTTATTATTATTCGAAATAAAATGAATTTCAATATTATTTTGCCTTAAAAATTTATTCAATGGCAACGCTTTGAAACCTAACTCATTGTCAGTTACGATTTTCCCAATGGTGCCTACAATACTCATATACTGAATTATGGCTCTCTTGAATTCCACCCAAGTCCTATTTTGTATCTTTATTGCTTGAGCGAATTTCGAAAACTTATCAATAATTGTTAGAAATAAAGTTTTCTCTAAACAATAAAAAACATCTATGTGAACAACTTGGCCAGGCTTGTCAGGTGTTTCAGTAATTTTGAATTTTTGTTTTATTGGATTCCGATCATATTTTTCTAAATTACAAATATGACAACTTTTTATAAATTGCTGTATTCTCACTTTAAGTTTTGGATGATATATTCTTCATTTAAGCTGTTCAAAATTTTAATTTATGCCACGATGATTATTTCTTTGATGCTCTTGTTTAATAACTTCATTTAAGACATTTTCATCTGAAACATCATCAAGACAAATTCAGCATTTTGCTATTTTTTAAACAGAATTTTATTTAAAATATTTGCAAACAGTCTCCTTGAAAAGTTCATAGATTAAACCATCCTCAATAAAAATTGCATTTACTCTTTTAGGATGAAAATGATTTTTAATGAGTTTTATCATTATATTTTCATTGAAATTATTTGTACTTATAATTTTTTTATTTTTAAAAATTACTTTATTTTCTATTTTAAACGAATCAGAATTTGATTTTTTAAAAACGAACTGATTTTTATAATATTGAGGGGAGAACTGATTTTTGTAAAATATTAATTTGTGGTTCTATTCCGGATATTCCATCTGCATTTTAATTGTCCGCACCTCGTTTGTACATAATTTCATAATCATATTCCTCTAGTTTTAATCTCCACCTTACCAACTTCGAATTTGGTTCTTTAATAAAGACAAGCCATTGCAATGGCTGGTGGTCTGTCTGTATGACAAACTTTCTTCCAAACAAGTATGGACGAAAATATGTTACAGCCCACACTACTGCCAACAATTCTTTCTCAACCGTAATATAATTAACTTCATGTTGATTCAATGTTCTACTTGCATAACAAATAGGGTGATTGTCTTGCGAAAGTACCGCCCCTAGAGCGAAATTACTTGCATCAGTGTTTAAAATGAATTTCTTGTTAAAATCGGGATAAGCCAAAACTGGATCGTTAGTTAAAAGCAATTTCAACGTTTTAAAACTCTCTAAATATTCAGAGTCACACGTATCTAACTTAACATTCTTTTTTAAATATTTGGTCATGGGTTTTGCTATTTTTGAATAGTCTTTTAAAAATTTGAGTTTTTGGCAATGGATAATTGGTTACACACTTCACTTTTTTTGAATTGGGTTTTATACCCCTTTCTGTTACAACATGGCCCAAGAATTCCGTCTCTCTCTTCAAAAATTCTACTTGGATCTTCAAATTTGCAGCCTTAAATTTATCAAAAGCAAGACGTAGTGAGTTTATGTGCTCTTGAAGATAAGTTGAATAAACAATTATATCATCCGTATATACTAAGCAAACTTTATTAATTAAATCTCCAAGAATACTATTCATAAGCCTTTGAAATGTGGCCGGGCCGTTTTAAGCCCAAAAGGCATTCTAGTAAACTCATAGTGGCCTCCTTCGACAGAGAATGCTGTCTTATGAATATCCTCCTCGTCAATTTCCACTTGGTGGAATCCTTTAGCCAAGTTTAATGTAATAAAATACATACTTCTTCCCAGCTTATCGAGAATTTCATCAATATTTGGTATAGGAAATAGATCATCTATTGTCTTCTTATAAGTTTCCTATAATCGACAACAAGCCGCCATTTCTTAATTCCACTAGCATCATCCTTTTTTGGGACTATCCATATTGGAGCGGAATAAGGGGAATTCGACGGTCGTATTATCTTATTAGTCAACATTTCCTGGATTTGTTTTTTAACTTCATCCTTATGAACGTAAGGATATCTATAATTTTTTGAAAATACGGGTATTTCATCTCTGGTAATTATCCTATGCTTTGTTGCATTTGTAAAACTTAAGTTTGAATTTGTTACGTGAAAAAGTTCTTCATAATCATTTTAAATGGTTTTTAAGTTGAGTTTTTCCTCTGCATTTAGATGATTACTTCTCACTCTTTCCAATAAAGCTGCCTTACAAAAGTTTTCTTTTAACAAATCAGTATCAACTAAATGATAATTATCACGCGTAACTTGCCACGAATTATATTCAGTTAGATAAATAATGTTAGGACATTTAGCTGAAGTTTCAACTTCAACTTTAAAATTCTTTGCATTGTAAATACCTTCAGTAACATTCGACTCACCAATATCATCTCGCTGTTCTGCTATATGAACAAGTCCATACTCAACATTAGCGATCAACATAATCTTCCGAAACCCTGAAAACAACAACGGTAAAATTTTACCATTTATACTGAGTTCATTACTTTCATAATCTACAACGGCTTCATATTTTCGCAGTGTATCGTTTCCAATGATTCCATCGTAATTGTCATGGAATTTATATTCTATTAAATAAATATTCTCATTTTCATCACCCAATTCAGAAAACATTGGCACTTTATAAACAGTATTTGTCAAAACTTCATTTTGGAGAGTTTTTAAAATTAAATTTGTAGATTTAATTCTGCATTTTGAATTACATAAGCCTGGATTTACTATTGGCTCCTGTATCAATTATGATTTTAAGACGTTTTTTTTTTTAATACTATATGAGGTAATTGTCCGGAGAGGCTAGAAAACGAAAATTTTGTAATAAATTATTCTCAGCCGAAACGTTCAAATGGTCTGGATTTTGAAATCGGTTTTGAACGTCAACATGATTTGATACACACGAACTTTTTTGCACGTTATACAAATTATTTTCGGACTTAACATTTCTTCTCGGCTGTGGACTTGGTAATTTACGAGGAGGATTTTGGTAACAAGAATTTGAATTTCTCCCATTTTTTGCACCTGAAATATTTGGAAAATTATTAAAATTATTTTTTCGTATCATATTAATATCCATTGGTTCTGGAATAGATTGATTAGAAAAAGAATTTTGATTTATATTTGAAGATGCGTATTTGTAATTCTGATTGTAGTTATTATTATTCGGATTGTAATTACTATTCCGGTAAGTGTTATATTTATTTTGATACTAGTTAGAATTATTAAACTTTCCATTACTATTAATGTTCCTAAATTTATTCAAATTTCTATCTATTCGAGATCGATTCAAATTTTTATTATAACTAATAATCCTGCCATTGTCTCCATAATTTCCATATCCCGATGTCAAAAGAATGTTTATTGCATATTCTAGGCTTACTGGATTCCTACACGCTAATACTGTTTTCATAGGTTCAGGAATTTTTGCTTTAAAAATATCAAGAGCAGTTTTCATGTTGTATCTACCAATCTGCTCACTATCTAAATTTATCCCTAATTCCAACACCGCACAGAGGGGTATTTTGCCAATCTAGCCGGACATTAGGCAAAAAATTTATTTTGAGAAATGTAAAAATTTAAGTATGCAATTCGACAGACAACAAAATTCTGCATCGTATAGTGAATTTTCAAGGCTTTTGCTTGAGATTTGTCGTTTTGGGACACTATTAAAGTCAGGAAAGTTGAGTATATCGTATACGTTTTGATTGACTTTAAACGATTTTGAGAGGTTTGCAATATATTTTTTGGTGGCTAAACGAATAAAGATTTTGTATTGATTTTTTTTTCTGTGAAATGGTTTATTAGTAGCTACTTATGTTAATTTTTATAATTTTTTTTTTTTTAATTTTAATGACAAAAAATTTCATTCAAAATTAAAAAAAAGTTTTTTTTTTTTGTAAAAAAAAAAGTGAAAAGCTTTTTAAGAGTGATCTCCATCGCGGCCCTAAAAATGTTATATATCACTATAAAATTTGCGATCTCTACTTTTATACTGTAAAAAAACAGCTTGCGCATAGGTGCGCCATTTTTTTTGGCGATTTTTTAAAAATTACACCTTTTTCTGTTTTTTCTTATCTTACATAGGTAAATACGAGTAAGAAACCTTTTTATATTGTTAAAACATTTTGGTTTTCAATAACTGAAGGTAGATGTTTTTTATTTAAATCATTGCATCTAACACTGTTATTACTTGTAAAAAATGAGCAAAAAGGTAAAACAGTAGATACCTGTGCAGCTACGAAAATAAGTGTTATCCTCGAAAAGAAGCATATAACATAACGGAAACATGTTCTCAAATAAATATTCAAGATTTGCTTAACCATACTGCAAGTAGATTAATAACATATTTAAAAGATGTTGTATGTGACTCAAGAATAAAAGGATGTACCTCCTTGGAACTAATAAGCAAATGGGGCTGCGATGGATCACATCAGGCTCAATTTAAGCAAAAGATGGAAAATTATGCCTTAGATTCACATATATTTCAGAGCAGTTTCGCACCACTTCGACTGATGTATGGTACAAAAGGAAAAAATATATTATGGCAAAATCAAACCCCCGACCTATTCGCATCAGATTTGTTACAGAAGCTGTGGATGTAATCCAAGAAGAAATTGACTATGTACAAGAGGCCATTAGTACATTACAAAACACAAATTTTTCACTAGAAGGAAAGTTGTATGTCATAAATCATACAATGGTATTTACAATGATAGATGCAAAAGTATGTAATGCCGCTTCACAAAACACGTCCACAATGAAGTGCTATATTTGTGGAGGTACTTCAAAAGAGTTTAACAATTTAAATATAAAAAGAGATATAGATGTAGATGCCCTTTCTTTCGGACTATCTACTTTGCACGCCAGAATTCGCCTATTTGAGAGCATATTACACATGTCATATAAACTGACTGTGAAAAAATGGCAAATAAAATCTGATGCGGAGAAAGCCATTGTTAAAGCGAGAAAAAAAATGTACAAGAAAAATTTAGAAGTGAACTAGGGCTAATAGTGGATGTACCGAAAGCTGGATTTGGAAACACCAATGATGGTAACACTAGCAGAAGATTTTTTTCCAATCCTAAATTAGCTGCAGAAATAACTGGAATTGAATTTGATTTCATATACCGAATCAAGGTTATTATTGAAGTAATATCAAGTGGTCACAAAATCCAATTACACGAGTTTGCCGATTATTGCTTAGATACTGCAAAACTTTACGTTTCTCTATATGAGTGGCATCCTATGGCACCTACAATGCACAAGATTTTAATACATGGTGCAACTGTTATGAATGAGGCATTGTTGCCTATTGGGCTATTATCAGAAGAAGCGGCTGAGGCACGAAACAAGTATTTCCGGCTTTACAGGCAGAATTTCGCTAGAAAGTTTTCAAGGGTTCAGTGTAACTTAGATATTATTAATAGGCTTTTGATTAAAATGATTACACAGCACAACAAAATAAAAAAAATTTCATGTGCTCTTAAAACCACTATATAATTTTGATGTATCATGACTACCTTTGTACAAAAATGGTAAAATTTTTAAATTCTATGGATAGATTTTTTTTTAAAAATTTTTTTTAAAATTGCAATTTTTTTGAGACGTTTCTTCCAATAATTAATGATAACTCAAAAACTACTAGTCCGATATTATTAAAATAAATTCAGAAAAATTAAGATTTGCATAGCCTTTAATTCGTCTATATATCGCGTTTCAATCGGATCAATAGTATCGGAGTTATAATAAAAAACTTAAGAAAAAAATATATTTTTACGTAAAAATGGCAAAAATTTTCGTTTTAAAAAAATCATAAAAAATCGAAAACGGCAAAAAACTTCCAGATTCATTTTTTTATCGCATAGCGACATATAATAGCAACAAAATGAGATATCGACCATAAAAATCGATTGATTTTTTTCGAATTTATTCACATTTTAGTGAATTCGCTCATTTTCACCCGCATTATAGCGGGTTTTCAAATGTGTGAAAAACATAAATTTTCCAATTTCAAGGGGTGCATGTCGGATTAATGTTAGATTTGATGAGAAACTTCCACCCACAAAATTTTAGTCGAATTCGACAACGTTAACACGTAGCGCATAGGCCCCAAATCTGAAAAAAAGCGTTTAAATCGAAAATAATTGACAAATTTTCAGTTTTTGCAAAATTAACGCTATTTATTTCCCCTTTTGCAAAAAAGTGGATCCTGGTCCTTAGGGCAAACACAATGAGATTTACAATAAGCTACATATCTTTTAAATCGGTTAAACAGTTTTCAAGTTACTTGCCGAAGGCAATTGACAAAAAAATGTAACTAAGTCAAATCGATGGAATAGATCGAAAATGCATTTCATTGTTTTATTCATGTATTTTCTTTTATTTTATATTTTATTATTTAAATTTATTACAACATATAAAATAAGGAAATAAATAAATAAATATTATAAACTACAAACTTTGGAATTTTCTTTTATGACATTTTCTATTATTGAATAACGAAGTGTTGCTTTATTATTTAAATTTATTACAACATATAAAATAAGGAAATAAATAAATAAATATTATAAACTACAAACTTTGGAATTTTCTTTTATGACATTTTCTATTATTGAATAACGAAGTGTTGCTCGAATACTCCAGCAAAAATCTGCCATCATGTGTGCATCCCAGCGACCCTGGTATCTTTCCTCCATTGTCCGAATATCTTGTTGAAATCGTTCGCCCTGTTCCTCACTTAAGTCTCCTAGATTTTCAGGAAAACGATCTAAGTGACTGTGAAGGTAATGTAACTTGATGCTCATGTTGCATCCAAGATTCTGGAAGTGAGTTAACATCTCTTCAACGTGCGCAACATAATCATCATCCTTGTTATTTCCTAAGAAATGTTGAATAACCCATACAAACGAATCCCATGCATTTTTCTCAATTTCTGACATTGAACTGAGAAAATCGGTATCTTTGACCAATTTGCGAATTTGTGGGCCGTCAAATATTCCTGCTCTCAGCTTTTCCATACTCAAACTTTTAAACTTCCTTGAAATATACTGGAAACATTCACCATCTTTGTTAAGTGCTTTAACAAATTGTTTCATCAGACCAAGTTTAATGTGAAGAGGGGGTAATATGATGCGATCTCGGGGCACCAGAGTTACATTTATAACATTCCTCATACCTGGGTCCAGTGTTTCCCTATAAGGCCATTGTTTTCTCTTCCAGTGTTCTGACTTAGCTCTGCTGTCCCATAAACATAAAAAACAAGGGTATTTGGTATAGCCACTTTGTTGACCTAATAGGAAATTTACCATCTTAATATCAACACAAATTACCCAGTTATGTTCATTATACTTTATCTTCTTCATGACCAATGCAATTACAGAGTATTCTTATTCCATTGTGCAAAAGGACACACTTCAAGCTGCGTTTTGATGAGTCAATAAATAAACGCCATTCGCTTGAATCATATCTATGTAAGCCCATGGCAGTCATCAAACCAGGAATATCCGTGCAGCAGACAAAATCGTCCTCTTCTGCAAAATAGTGAAGTAAGCCTTTTTCTCGGGTACGGTAATACGAAACTTTAGTTTCCTCCGTTATGAGATTTGATTCCTTCATCCGGGATGCAAGTAATTCCGAAGATGCTTTTGACAATCCAAGTTCTCTTATTACATCATTTAGCTGGTCTTGATTCCATGGTCTCGGTGAGATATTTTTGTGTGGGATGAACTCGTCATTTTCAGATATAGGTAGTTCTGGATCTGAACTTCCTGATTGAGAACACATGCTTGAGGTTGAGTGTCCTTATGAAGATGAAAGCACTTGACTACAGCTTGGTCCCTGATCTTGTGCATCCATAATTTCCTGTGAATGTAGAACTGCAAGTTGAAACCCATCAGCAGACCTCGTAGGGTAAGACCATCGCAAATGTTTTCCAAAGCCGGTTTTTGTAGTTAAACAAAAATAGCAATCAGATTCATGATTCGTTGTTTCTCTCCATAGCATAGGCTTCGAAATTCCCCAGTGTGGTCTGAAAAATTTTTATAACAGAAAATTAAAAATTTTATAAAATATTCCAAATGTATTAACCTATACTTACTTTTTGTTAGATGAGCTTAGAGTTAAATTGAATCGACATGAAGTACATATAGTACTCGGCGTCCAATGTTCGTTAAAATTCTACGTGTTAACGTTGTCGAATTCGACTAAAATTTTGTGGGTGGAAGTTTCTCATCAAATCTAACATTAATCCGACATGCACCCCTTGAAATTGGAAAATTTATGTTTTTCACACATTTGAAAACCCGCTATAATGCGTATATCAAGCAAAAAACTAAAATTTTGTGAAAATGAGCGAATTCACTAAAATGTGAATAAATTCGAAAAAAATCAATCGATTTTTATGGTCGATATCTCATTTTGTTGCTATTATATGTCGCTATGCGATAAAAAAATGAATCTGGAAGTTTTTTGCCGTTTTCGATTTTTTATGATTTTTTTAAAACGAAAATTTTTACGTAAAAAATATATTTTTTTCTTAAGTTTTTTATTATAACTCCGATACTATTGATCCGATTGAAACGCGATATATAGACGAATTAAAGGCTATGCAAATCCTTCTGAATTTATTTTAATAATATCGGACTAGTAGTTTTTGAGTTATCATTAATTATTTGAAGAAACGTCTCAAAAAAATTGCAATTTTAAAAAAAAATTTTTTAAAAAAAATCTATCCATAGAGTTTAAAAATTTTACCATTTTTGTACTAAGGTAGCCATGATACATCAAATGTATATAGTAGTTACTCGAGCATATTTTTGCTGTTGCCCTGTGTTATTTTTAGAAAATTGGCAAAAAAATTTTTTTTTTTCACTGGGACGTTTTGGGGGTGGGATTGGAGGAAGACCCCCCCTGCCCATAAAAATAAATTTTTTTGGTTTTAAGAAGTATAAAATCTATTTCTTTGAATAATTGCATTATTTTTTTAAATAATATTTTATTTAACCGCCCACAAAAGGGGCGGGGATAAAAATGGCATTTAAGAATCACTTAAGTCCAACTTTAAGTTTTTGAACATTCTTTGACCTTAAAAGTTGTAATTGCTAAACAAAATACCGGGAAAATTAAAAAAAAACTTGCATTTTTCAGAGGTAGGATTAGTTCTTCCAAGGGGAACTTTTTTCTCCTTGGTCCGATTTTTACTATTTTCTAGCTTTGACAGCCAATGACCATAGCAGATTTTTCTGCAAAGTTTCATTGACCTAGGTGCACTCAGTAAATTTTTAGAGCCAATATAAGCTAAAAAAAAAGTAATGTCCGGCTAGATTGGCACCCTATGTGCACCGTTCTATTACTTAAACTACGAAGTTTATCTTTTATTTCATTGTAAAAGTCAATGACATTTGTTCGAAAACTTACAGAACGAAGCTTATCAAAAAGTTTCTCCACGCTCTGATATTCCCCAAAACAATTGCATAAGATAGTCTTGATATCATTCCACGTTTGTACATGAAAATTAATTTCAATAGCCTCCTTGGCATTGCCCTTACATTTATTTTTAATCAAATCTAAAACGAAAAGTTGTGATTGTTCATCAATTCTATCAACTAATGAGATAAAGGTATACAAATCTTTTTTGTCGCCAGAGAATTCAGGTAATTTCCCAATTAGTTCAATCGGACTTAAAGATAAAATGTTCAATGCAATACCTTCTTGAGCCATTTAAAAAAAATGTAATATTTTTCAAACACAAAAAAATAATAATTCTTTACCGAAGTCAAAAAGGCACAAATTTGTGTATTTATACAATTATTCGTTTATAAATAAAATTTATTTAATAACACCATATTTTGAAGAATTATTTTTTTTAGCACAAATTTAACACAAAATATAAAGTATATAATTAACAAATATTGTCAATAATTAATAACTAACTAATTTACTAAATAAGTAATTAATTTAATTAAAAGAATTTGCAAATAAAAAAATAATACTTAAAGTAAGTTTGTACTCGTAGCTGCTCCTTTAATCCAATAAATTCTCTAGGCAATTCATTCGTTTTCCAATTTCTTCTCATTGGTTACTTGGCTTGACTTGAAGTTGATTTGAATTTATTTAAGTTTTTTGTAACATTTTCTTTATTGTTTTTTTGTAATTTTAAAAATTCTTTTTAATGTTTCTCTTTTTCTAATTATATATTTTTTATGTTATCTCTTAAATTTTTTGTATTTATATTGTTTTTTAAGGTTTAAACATAATATTTTATATATTTTGAAGCTTTTTCTCATTTATTTAAATATTTTTTTTAAAATATCTTAAGCGTTTTCGATTAAAAGTAAAACGAAGAAGTTTCTTGTTTTTAATTAATTTGAGTTTTTGTAATTTTTTATAAATGTATCCTGGAGGGTCCCGTAGGAATCGCAGAATTATTTTAATTGATTTAATTAGGATTATCCTTCTGAATTTAAATTAATTTTTTAAAGCACAATATTATATTTTATTTACGGCATCTAGTTTATATCTAATTTTTTTAAAGTTCTTTTTTTTAATAAATTAAGTTCAATTTTTCTTAAATTTTTTATTGCAGCTTTGTTTTTTTAATTTTTTTATTTTATTTTCATATTTTATTTTCAATCTTGATTCAATATTTTTCTTCTTAATTTTCCACAGGTACAATATTATCCATTCATTAAAAAAAAGTTTTACTTTTCAAAATTTTTCTCTCATTTCAATTTATTTATTTTTTTTTTACTAAAAAGGTTTTATATTAATTTGTGTTATTCTTAAAAATATCACCAACACGATTTTTTTTGTTTGTTTTACCTTTCAAAATTTTTCTCTCATTTCAATTTATTTATTTTTTCTTTTATTGAAACTAAAAAGGTTTTATATCTCAAAATTTTAGTTTATTACACTTAAATATTTTCAGGTTTGTTTTTTTTATATTTTTTAAATGTTTTGATTTTTTTACACAATCACTCGTTACGGGAAATATTAATTTGTGTTATCCTTAAAAGTATCACCATCACGATTTTCTTTTCTTGCTGTTGTACACTTTTTGTATACATTCATAAGATCACTAATTTTTTTTTATATTCAGGATTCTTTTCAGTTATATCCTGGAGGGTCCCTTAGGATTCGCAGGATAAATTATTTAAATTATTAAAATGTGTATTTCGTTTTTTAGTTTTTTATACCCATTAGGACATTAAAATGTCTAATATCTAATATTTTAAAAGGATATCTGGGTATCCTAGCGACTGCGCCAGTTTTATTTTTATAAAAACAATTTTTATTTAAACACAAACGAAACAATTTTATTTTAACTCAAACGTTTTACATAGAATCCAAATACAAACTGAAAAACTATTTTATATTTTCACAAAATATTTAAATTAAAAAGCAAAGATATATTTTATATTTCACCAAACAAAGTTTCTTATTATAAAGTATAAATAATATTGTTCTAAACTCTTGTGGGAATAAATCTAGTTAAATAAATAAGATGTAGGAATACATGTATAAATATACATACATATAACTGTTAGACACGTTCACAAGAGGGATACGCATTCTCTATATCCAATGCCGGGATGCATCAGATGAAGCTTAAGTTGTGTTGTTGGTGATATCGCAAGGGTGCACTATTAGTTGCTGATCGTTACTAAATGTCTTGAATACATAAATTCATAAAAAATCATCTTTGGCCAACAAAAAGGGTCTAATTTTTGTTGAATGGAAATGAATGAAATGAGTACATATTGTTACGTTTTTACTTTACGTTGGGTTCTTTTAATTGCAAAATAAATACACACTGTTATTACTTTTACTGTAAGTCGCTTTAATTATTAAAACCACTGTTCAAAAGTACAGCAAACTGTTTAACACTCTTAAAATTCGACAACTGAACTCTTTGACTTTTAAATTAATACTGCCATACTACTCGCCAGCACGATTCGCTTATATACGTGATTTAAAAGCACATGAATGTTCTATTCCATACAGATCTGACAGGTTCGATTGTTATTACTCTTGTTTTCTGTTTGTGTGGTTGTTTATTTCTTTATACTTGTTTGTGTGGTTGTTTATTTCTTTATACCTGTTGTGTGGCTGTTTATTTGTTCATGCTTGTATTTATGTATGTGGCCATGTATTTAACTAAAGAGTATTTATTTGTTGTTTTATTACTGTTTGTATATGAGGCGGTTCTAGAACAACAACTAAATAACTAGTGATGCTCTTTATTGTTTGTTTCTTTCTTTCATTATTGTAAGAAAACAAACCATTAAAGTTGTTGTTGTTCGAGAGTATTGTTGTTGAGAGCCTATAATGAATAAATTCTACTTTCGTAACAATACCCCCTTCTCAAGCCTGTTCGTCCCAAACAGGCACAGATGTACTTTTTCCATAGTTGGCTAGCCGCTCCAAGTGCACAACTTTCATTTTTGATCTTGGGCTCTGAAACTTCTGTATTCTGTAAACTACGTCATCCCAATGAGTTTGTAGTTTGGGTGATAATCCTTTCTTCCGTTGTGGGTTAAAAAGTAGAACCAGTTTTCCCTCGTTAAATCCCTCAGAGTTTGCAGCTCGATCGTATCTGGCTTTCATTTTATCACTGGTTAATTTTATCCGACTCCGCACAACTTCCTGAATCTCCTGGAGGTCTCTTTGTGCCTGAAGAGAGTTTTCGCCGTCTCCTTCTGTCGATGTTGGCTTAACACCAAACTCTAAATCTGCATTTAGAGTTTAGCTCAGATCCAAAGACTATTTTCGCTGGTGTTCGCGAGGTGGAATCGTGAACAGCTGACCTATATGCCAACAAAAATTTGGATATATGCTAATCCCAGTCCCTCTGGTGTGCACTGACCACTTTTCTCAGGTATTCCTCCAGGGTTCGATTGAATCTTTCGACAATGCCATCAGATTGCGGATGTAACGGTGTCGTTCTGGTCTTTCTTATTCCGTATACTTCGCACATCTCTTTGAATATAGCGGATTCAAAATTTCGGCCTTGGTCGGAATGTAGTTCTAAGGGAACACCATAGCGACACACCCAGTTGCTTACAAACGCGTCTACAATCGTTCTGGCTTCTTCATTGGGAATGGCATATACTTCCGGCCATTTGCTAAAATAGTCCATGACCACTAAAACGTATGGGTTTCCAGCATTACTAGCAGGGAAGGGACCTGCTACGTCTATCGCAATACGTTTAAAGGAAGCGCCTGAATTGTACTGCTGAAGCTGCCCCCGACTCCTTCGTACTGGACCCTTTGCTGCAATACACTCCTGGCAATTGGATATCCACTCGGCTATGGCTTGTTGACAGCCGACCCAATAGAAACGTTGTTCTTTCTTTCCTGAATTGTACTGCTGAAGCTGCCCCCGACTCCTTCATACTGGACCCTTTGCTACAATACACTCCTAGCAATTGGATATCCACTCGGCTACGGCTTGTTGACAGCCGACTTAATAGAAACGTTGTTTTATCTTTTCTAGTGTTTTCGTTACACCAAGGTGACCTCCGATAGGACCATTGTGGAATTGTTTCATGACCTTTTTGATCTTGGAGGATGGCACGACGATTAAATCTATCACAGTTTTGCCGTCTGTGCTTTCCCAGGTGCGACATAAGCAACCATCCTTCAACCTGAGACTGTTCCACTGGGCCCAATATGCCTTCGCCAGTGGACTTTCTAGTGAGAGCTCACTTCGCGTCGGTCTTATGTCTTCCTCTTTAGCCGCTATAACTTTTGCCAATATGGGATCGATCCTTTGTGCAGTCGGCCAGTCTTCACTAGATTCTATATGTGTAAGCCGAACATCAATAACGAATTCTTTTCTCTCCGCCTTTGTGCAATGCTTACACCCCAGATCACATGGCCGCCTAGAAAGGGCTTCTGCGTTGTTATGTTTGCCTCCTTTTCTGTGCTCAATACTAAAGTCATAGCTCTGAAGTCGTCTATCCAGCGTGCAAACTGTCCTTCAGGGCTCTTGAATTGCAGCAACCACCTGAGTGCGGCATGATCTGTCCTCAGCGTAAAATGTTGGCCATACAAATACTTGTGGTAGTGTTTTATCCACTCCAATGCTGCTAGAAGCTCTCGTCGCGTTACGCAATAGTTTCTTTCAGGCTTCGAAAGTACTCTGCTGTAGTAGCCTATAACCTTTTCTATCCCATCTACCACTTGCGACAGCACGCCTCCTATTCCATATCCGCTCTCATCAGTGTCTAGCACGAATTTTTGCCCAGCTACTGGATATGCCAGGATAGGTGCCACACACAACAATTCCTTGAGCTTCTGGAATGTTTCCTCGGCTGCTTCACTCCACTGGTAAGGTCGCGACTTTTTGGTAAGCTCATGTAGGCTCGCAGCAACACTAGCAAAATTCGTCTGTGTTATGTGCAGAGTCCCAAGAAACTTCGTAACTCGTGAAGATTTTGAGAACGAGGCCAGTCCTTTACAGCCCGTATTTTATCTTCATCGGTTGATATGCCCTCTGCTGTTATACGATGCCCCAAGTATTTGACTTTCTTCTGAAACAATGCACATTTCTTAACACTGAGCTTTAGTCCAGCCGCTGATATACGCCTGAAGACTTTTTCCATATTCCTCAGGTGTTCATCGAAGGTCTTTCCCATGACAATTATGTCATCCAAATACACCAGGCATGTCTTCCAATTGAGTCCCTTTAACACTCGTTCCATTAAACGCTCGACGGTGGCTGGAGCGTTGCAGAGACCAAATGGCATAACATTAAACTACCATAAACCATCGACAGCACTAAAAGCAGTTTTTTCTTTATCTTTGTCAGCTATCTCGACTTGCCAGTAACCGCTCTGTGGTGTCATCGATTCTTGGTAGCAGATAACTGTCCGTCTTGGTAACATAGTTGAGCTATCTGTAGTCAACGCAGAATCTAGTGCTGCCATCTTTCTTCTTTACTAAAACTACTGGCGAGCTCCAAGGACTCGAAGATGGTTCGATGATTCCGTCTCGTTGACTAGCAGCTGCTTGGCTTTGTTTCTGTCAGGTGGCTCCAGCTCTGCTACCGATTTCCCCATGTGTTCTGCTAGTATTTCGCGCTCTTTAGTTGACAGTTTTTCAGGCTCCGAGTTTCTCCCGCAATTAATTATGGCCTGTGCTGGTGTACATTGAGGTATCTGAGAGTTTTCACCAATTACTTGTTCACAGTTGGATAGATTTAACACTCTCACAGGAATTTTTCCATTCTTACATGTTTTCACGAGGGCTTTTGCTGTTATTGTCTCACTCTTAATTCCTGATGGTTTTACCACCCACAACCGGTTGTCCTCACAATCTTCCTCCATACGTGCCCATATCACAGTTTCTGCCTGAGGTGGTAATTTCTGGGATGCTACGGCAACCAACTTCCTAACTGCATATTTCCTCACATATCCAATATCAAGGGGTATTTCGACGTTTCGCCAGATCAAGATTTGTTGCCCCATGAGCAGATCGACTCCAAGCATGATCATAAAATCTGCGCTAATAATAACTTCGTCCACGATATCGGCAACAATAAACACATGGTCCACACTCATGTTGGCTATAGTTAATCTGACTTTGGCCTTACCATAGACAGTACAAATTCTCCGGTAGCGGTGCGCAGACATACATTATTCAATTGCTCCACTTTTCCCTTTACTAAATCGGGCCTTACTATAGACTGCGACGCTCCTGTGTCTATTGTCAGAATACGCTTTCCTCCGTTGATATACCCACTTGCAGTAAGATTGCTGTTTTGCTGCTGCATCACAGATATGGAGATTGTGGGGCCCTCGGTTGTTGGAGCTAGCTCATGCCCCGTAGTGCTAGCTCTCTTTAGTTTAACGACTCTTGAGATGTTTTGTGAGTCGCACGTTTATTGTTTCTTGGCGGCGAAACAGATCTGGCTCGTTTTCTTGCTGCCTTACAGTTTCTTTGAAAATGGCCGACTTTACCGCAATTAAAGCACTTAGCGTTTGTCTTACCTTGTCTTTCATGTAAGATTTTCTTTACCGATTCAAGTATTTGCTTTATGTCGTCCATTGTTGTTTTCTCATCTTCAACAGCTACTTCAATTTTTCGCACTTTGCATGACTGCGGTCTCGAAATGACTTTTGCTGTTTCTTGAGCCAGAGCTTAATATCTGGGTCACGAATACCATTAACAAATGCGTCCACTTTGAACTGTTCCAGAAGTTGATGGTTTTCCCCAGGGTATATTAGCGTCTCATTTGCTCTCTGCACCCTGCCACGTAGCTCCATTCTATACAGCTCCTTTTTATGATTGCCGCCATATTTGAGCTGTAACGCCACCATTATGTCCTCATAATTATTTCTGCAGCTTGTTGAGTGGCTTTCGAGGACTTCTGCTGCAGATCCCTTAAGTGCCAGAATCAGCTCAATCGCTTTTTCTTCATTGCTCCATAGATTTTTACTGGCCACTGTCTCAAACTGAAATTTGAAGACGTTGAAGGGTATGGTGCCGTCGAAACTGGGAGCTTTTATCCTATTTGTGTTTTCGGTCACTCGTACTGGACCTTCTCTTATTTCCAGGCTCATAATTTTGTTTTCAAGCTCCTGCAGCTTTACATCGACATCCTTTACCTGTACTTCCACGCCACTTGTACTTTACCTCTTACTTCAGCTAACAGTTTTTTGTTGTTTGCTCTAGAAGCTTCTCGTACATTTTCTAGAACCATTCTAAAGTTTTCTCCCATTTTCTCCATCATAGCGGCGAACATCGTATTGAAGTCCATGCTAGTTGCTGTTGTTGTTTCACGGCTCTGTCACCTCTTTTTCATCGAACTCATATGCGCCAATGTCCATGCCACGACGCTTGAATTCATCTATGAGTCTCTTCTCCAGTTCTGTTATTTCGCATGCATTTTACCATTGCCCAAATTAACTTATTTAACTTAATTTTGTCGAAATTAACTTGAAATTACGATATACTACGCTGGTTTTGTAAAAATAGCTACTTTTTTTGCAACCATATTTATGAAAGTGCCCTTTTCCCAGAAAAAATTTTGAAGCCAAATGACATCGTGTGTATAACTACGCACTACGACAGTTTAGATTTCCCCTTTCTTAAGTGATTGATTCAGTCGTAAAGCAACTCCGGTTTAGTAAACAAGTCTCGCGTCATCGTCATTAATTGTTAAGGGCGATCAGGCCTGATTCTGTTTAATTCACCTCGAGAGTTTTGCGTCTCACTCTCGCATTGGCTATTGGTTAGCCTCTGATAACTGTATCGAACTACGGTTTTTAGTGGTTTTTCCATTAACCACATGCATTCGTCGATAATCGTCAACTGTACATTTATGTAATTGTACTTGTAAAGTGGATAAAAGAACCTGGTGGAGACCAAACATAAAATACAAAATTACTTAATATAAAGAAGTAAATACACAATTCGATGATAGAACCTGGTGGACGACCAATTAAAACGCACAAGTGAGGACTGTAACCTCACTTTTTTGACGAAGTGCAGTACCAATAAAAATACTAAGATTGATACTGGTGGAGACCAATAATACTCTAGGAGTGGACACTGGCGAGCCTACTTCCTGTGCAAAGGTACAGGTCGGCTGGATTTTCCGAAAAAAACTCCTACATGTTGATAGACCCTGGCAATATAACACAAAAGTGTTGGTCATTTTAAACCAAAACCCAAAAATAAAAGCCAAATGAAATAATGGAAATATGTATATACATAATTGTACATTAATTTTGATTTAGTGTTGTTTTTAATATTCGTGTATATTTTAAATTAATACGAAAGTGTTGTACGAAAGCTTTTTGCCAAAGAATTAAATTATACTATGTAACTAAACGTAATCAGCTGTTTGCGAAATTATCTCAAATGTCAAAAAGCCCAGTATGAACATTTTAGATTTCGTTCGTAATTTCATCTCGAAATTACTTAATTTCGTGGCAGCCTGAATGGGCTATAAGTTGAATTTGAATTGTGTTAAAACTCTGTTGTAGTATCACCGTTTACAACCCAGTGTTAGTGCGGTTAACAAAAGTATTAAAAAATTACAACTCAGTTGTTTCAAGTATTATTTACGGAAATTAAAAACGGGTACGTAAAGTTTTTGAATTTGTCTTCAAGTACTTAATTAATCACAGATTTCGAACAAATTTATTTAACAATAAAACCACAGTTTGAAAAACTTGTAGAACTGATGGAAATGCAGACGAGGCAGGAAGCAATTTGGATCCCGCAAAATTGATCTTCATTGTAGATTGGGCTAGTCATATATTTAATCCTTGCCACGGAACTTTTGGTAACTCCCATTTGTAATTGCTTTATTTTTGTATTTATTACTCATTTTAAACTCATTTATTTTTCTTACTTTTCACTGGGCAGTTCAAGTAGGTTGACTCATCACGAGTTCTGTTTTTTTGTTACGTCTACTTATGTATATCCGTTTTAAAATATCTTCCTTATAGTAAAACACATAAAACACCTTTGTCTTGTTTTCAAATTTTCTTATAAAGTTATTTTTCTTCTGTCAAATTTGATACTTTAAGTTGGTAACGCCATAACAATTTCAACCAAAAAGCAGTTGTATTTCATAATACTAAAAAAGAGTTTGGTTGTGCGAAAGCTGAGTTGTCTCTCAGATGACCAAACTGAATTGAGTTGTAAACCGTAAACGCCAAAAGCACTAATTAAAATATCACATCCAACAACTAAAAACTGTCATGTGCACCTTGTGCTATGATAACCATCATTTTTAGAACTGCAGCTGGTAGGCTAACATTCCTAGCAGGATGTTTAAAAGAAGGAAGAAGAAGAACAAAATTAAGAATAATATATGCGATGCAATAGCTGAAAAGAACATGAAAAAATCTAGAAAGGGGACATGTTGGCTTCCCAACAAGGCTTCTTGTTGGGAACCAAACCTGTTTTCGCCTCTTTTTCCTTTTTGGGTTTCCGGCGAGATAGTATGACAGAGGTTTGGTGGAGAAAAAAAAAAGAAACATCCAACGGGATACAAAACCGCAGCATTTTAAGCAGGCATCACCAGTCCTAGGTGGTGCAGGTAACTTACATCAGACTTTTATACAGAATCTACAGACGACCTACGGACGAAATTCATTAATTTATATATATTTAGCTTGGTAATGTTTAAAATCCAGTTCTCTGGTAATAAAAACCAGTAGTGCGCGTGCGTTTTATCGCGTCAGGGATTCCTTGCCCTAAGTTTTATTAATTTTTCTTCCTTAAAAGCAAACAATATATCGAAGTGTAATATATATGTAAAATTATAATTTCGTGAACATACCGTAAAAACCCGTACTTAGACAAATAGACGGACGCACGTTCCTATAACCACCAAAAAAGCGGCTCTGACTCCAAGGCGAAGTACCTTTAACATATGCAAAAGCAAACCTGAAAAGAAAAGAAACCTGCAAAAACCTGAAAAGATAAGAAACCTGAAAATAGAAGAAACCTGCAAAACCTGAAAAGAGAAGATAAAATTGTAAAAAAACAGAATATTAATTGAATAGTTTAATTTGTGTCTTATTTAAAGAAAATCATTAAGATTTGCGAATTTACTTAATTAAATCCCTTTAGTTAGATTTATTAAATTCCTCTTCAACTAAATATATATGCACTTTTTTTCAATCTGAATTGAAATAATAATCGATGTAAATTTGAAATCGACTCTAAACCAAAAAATAAAACCTAAAAATGTTCCTATTTAATATGAAATTGGTGTAAGGCAGTTTTTGGGGTATCTAAAGCCTAATTTATGATGCCACAGTAAGGCCTTCTTTTAGCCTCAAGAGGGTCTGTAAAAACGAACAGGAATGGACAAACTTGCTTCGGGCCTCATTTATTAATTTATTTTTATTATTTTTATTTTTTATTTTATTTAGTTATTTTTTTAATATTGAAATATTTTTTTTAAATAATTACAATTTTATTTCTTGAATGAAATAAAAAAGAGTACTGACCACAACATATTAATTAGTTTTAGTGAATCTTGTTTTGCATTCAAAGACCTGGTGGGCGAAGTTTGACAGAAATTTATTTTTTTTAGCTAAACTTATAAGGCAATGGCAAATATCAGTTGCACTAAGTGCCAAATTCCATTTATAAAAAATGTCAATTTTTTGTATGTGGAGCTTGAAAGTTCGTGTTAAAATTAAATGAATTCGGCATATATACCAGCTGCACAATTCATACGCCTTGGCCTAACTTAAAAAAAGGTTAAAAACGTTCCCCTATTCTTTTTGTTACAATGTCCGTTGTGTTTACATCTGTCAGCGGTTTAAATCTCTGGAACCGTAAAATGTAGACTCTTGAAGCTTAACAACAAATACTGAAACTGATAGGTGTTCCGAAAGTGACGTGAGACTCGAAACTTAAACACAGTAATTAAAACTATGTTCGCTGTATAAATAAGCATAAAAAAATAACACCAAAACTTGAAATTTCGTGGGCCTCTTTACACAATTTACACTGAGCTATATTAACTTAAGTATGATGCGCCTTGAAGTGTTTATTTTTACTCTAAGGTTGATTAATGAAATGTAAACTAGTTTGAGAACTGCTGGCACGAATATTCGACACGCTTTCAAGGGCTCGAAATCTGTCAGTCAAAAACTCATTTATTTCATTCCATTTTGGGAACCTCTATTTAATTCTTTACCGTCTGTTCCCATAAGTTCAACGTTTGTTCAGGAAGCCTTATGAACAGTGAAAAACAAATAATGGGTCCCACGCATCAACATTAATCTTGTATAACCTCAAAGTCGATATAAAATTATTTATTTCTCTTTGGAGCCTTTTTATTTCAGCGGTGGATTCCTCCTGACAGGGGGGCAAGTTATATAACAAATGCATCTGATTATTAAATAGGACTCGTTTATTTTTATATGTAGCTTTTAAATTTTCCCAAGCTACCCCAAAATTATCAGCTGTCACCGTTATATTTATATTAACCTCTCGAGCTTCTCCACTAGTTTTTTTTAAATAAGAATCATAATTTTTCAACTGGGCCTAATCGATTATTATTTATATAGATTATGGTGAATAGATCCCTAACTGTGGGCCAAGACGCATAGTTACCACTAAAAACTTCAACGTCGCATGCCTGATCTGGAACAGAAAAATTCTGTTTGTGAACCACTGCAACCTACGCTTAGCCCTAGCCAAAATATTAATGTATTTCACCTGGGTTTTGTACATTTGGTTATGTTTAGCATAGATTGCTGCTGCTTCTTTTTTCTTTTCTACCGGTTCTTTAACACAGGCATCATACATGCTTTTAAAATTTCCCCACAAATCCTCCGTTGTATAAATCGAAAAATCTTCTTCCTTAAGCCTGATTTCAAATCTGAAAATTTCATCCGCAGCTTCAATTAATTTTTCCAATGCTGTCATGATTGCACTATATCAATATTAGCAACATAAAACTAAAAAAAATTGAGATTAATTTTCACACCAATAAACCACACACAAAAAAAGAAGGCTGCACAGAAAAAAAAGATGTCCTCTAGAGCCCCAAAAAGGCGCTTTAATTTCGTGCGATGTATTAAAGTAAAAAGAACTTACGAGCGCCATTTTAATGGCGACTGAAGTATGAGACACTTTTACTTTAAAGTCAAACCAGGGCTAGACAAAAATAATGTTTGTTTCACGGATTTTGCAATCATTTGCGGATCATCCCTCTAATGTACGGCCAAGAAAAGCAGTATATCTTCTTTTTAGTCGAATGTAACCAGGTTCATTCAGCATGTTGCGCGCCAAAGGGCTTCGATCAGATTTAAGCCTCTTTAGATATGTGACTACATGTTTCGCTATTTCTGCTTTGACTGTGGCATGTTTAGGTCTTTGTAGATGTTCGAATTTTTTATATACCAGGGAGCAGATGTAATCATACGTAGTATCTTATTTTGGCGCCTTTGAATTTTTTCTACATTGCTAGCTGAGGCAGTGCCCCAGAACTGAATCCCATAACACCAAATTGGTTTGAGGACCGACTTGTACAGTAGAAGTTTACAATCTAAGCTCAGGGTGGAGTTTTTGCCAATAAATCAATTTAGTTGTACTGCTTTTAATTTAATTTGTGTTCACTTGAAATCTATGTGGCTTTTTCAAGTAAGGCGACGGTCGAGATGTATACCCAGGTATTTAACGTCTGAAAGCTGCGGTATCATTTGGGTATTTATGTAAATAGGAGGGCATGTGAAAGTTATCTGAGTTCATTTCTGTTCATTCACTTTTATACTCCATTTTTCCAAATTTAGTATGTGTTCTTGTAAAAGTTGTGATGCTACTTCGGCGCTTTCATGAATACTTAAAAAAGCTGTGTCATCTGCAAATGTTGATGTGTGGACTAGAGTACAGTAAATATAATATTGGTCCCAAAATGCTACCTTTGGGAACTCCGGTTTCAATGAGCTGTGGCGAGCTTAGTAAAAATTTGCGATTCGTTAAATAATCTTTTGAGAGCTTATAAACGTTTTCGGGCAAGTTCAGCTTTAACTTAAATATTAGGCCTTCGTGCCAAACCTTATCGAATGCTTGGAAAACGTCGATAAAAAGCGCAGAACAGTATTTTTCTTCTTCAAAGGTCTTTTTAATTACATTTACTAATCCGTGTATTTGTTGGATCGTACTATGTTGTTTTCTGAAGCCGAATTGATGGTACGGAACACATCTTTTCGCGCTAAGAATTGGATTAAGCTTAGTTATTAATATTCCCTCAAACAACTTCGCATGTTTGATAAAAGGCTTAAAGGTCTGTATGATTCTACTTTTGTGTGGTCTTTTCCTGGTTTAGGTATCATAGTAATCAAAGAGACCTTCCATTCTGTGGGACAAGGCATACGCGGCAACTCAAATAACATCTTGTTACTTGTTTTATCAACGACAGGGTCTTTTTTGGTATTTAAATCCGTTATTGCCCATTCAATATCGCCAGATTCCAATTTTAGAGGTACTACGGCACTAGTCTCTACTCATCTATATCTGTACATACATTTCAGGTGAAAACCTTTTTTAAATGTCCAACAAATAAATTGCCTTTTTCGGTATCATTTCTTGCCCAGCCTCCACAAGAAGTTTGCAAGGGAGGGTTACGTACGACCGGTCTTTTAAGCTTCCTACATGCACGCCATAATAAATAATCTGATTGTGCAGTTGCGAGGTCTTCCAAGTAATTTTTCAGAGATTCTACTCTTCGAGATTCTAGTAGCTGTCTTAGCCGTTTCAGTTTCGTGCAATCTTTAAGTCTAGATTTAAGTTGAGGAGATCTGTGTGATTGCCACTCTCTTCGAATTTTTCTTTTTTCAGCCAAGAGCCGCTCGACATCTACAAAATAAATTCGATTGTATCTAGCTGATTGTCGGGTTACTGTCACATGTTGGGCAGCTGATTTAAGGCTTTGATCAAAATCAATTAGACTCTGGTCTACGTCTTCTGATGTTCTTAGCGGTATGTTTTCCGAATAATGAATACTGAGATACTTTTTATATTTCAACCAATTAATGCTTGTGCAAGTTGTTGGCGACACGATATTTTGCTGGTTCCATGTATAGACAATAGTGGGTGATTGATCTGAGGATAATTCGAGTGATGCTTCAACTTTAATAATTTCTCTCGAAATACCCTTAGTCACTCCAAAATCAATAACATCAGGTATTTTTTTGTCGATCAGTACGCCAATTGGTGGGTTGTCCACTCGATATCACATTCAGACGCATTTTTGAAATAGTGTCAAATAAAATACGACATTTTGGAGTAATTAGTCTTGATCCCTAAAACGTATGTTTAGCATTGTAGTCGCCTGATGCTATGAAACAGGGAGCTAGTGATTTGTAGAAGTCGCTATATTGACTCTCTGATATTTAAAATCTAGGAGGTGAATAAATCGAAGAAATAACGAAGTTTTGATGATATTCTCCAATGCAGATGTTTGTTGCTTAAAGGTAGTACTCACAAAAATCACACAGTAAATGATGTTTAATTCGAGCTTTTATTAGTATTGCTGAACCATGCTCTGCCACTGGGGTCTTCAGTGTCATATAATATATAGCCATTGATTTTAACGCTAGAATACTAACCTACGTTGCTACACAAGCATCCAATGGCCTAACGGTACCAAATTCCACAAGTGCTTTAGTTTTTGAACAAACGCAAAAACATATGCAAAGCATATATAGTCCTTTAACTGCTCTAAGAATGGGATCATAAATATATATATATATATATATATATATATATATATATATATATATATATATATATATATATATATATATATATATATATATATATATATATATATATATATATATATATATATATATATATATATATATTATATATATATATATATATATATATATATATATATATATATATATATATTATATATATGTTTTTTCCTTGCCTTTATTATTCATTACATAAAATACCTCTACAAATTAGTACTTATTACTAACGTCACGTATATATATATATATATATATATATATATATATATATATATATATATATATATATATACGTAATATATATATATATATATATACGTATATATATATATATATATATACGTAAAATTTCGTACGTCAATAACGTACGTTAGTAATAAGTACTAATTTCCATGCTTAGAATTTTTCTGTTTTTTCCTTGCCTTTATTATTCATTACATAAAATACCTCTACAAATTAGTACTTATTACTAACGTCACGTATAATTGACGTACGAAATTTACGTATATATATATATATATATATATATATATATATATATATATATATATATAGTACTAATTTGTAGAGGTATTTTATGTAATGAATAATAAAGGCAAGGAAAAAACAGAAAAATTCTAAGCATGGATTGAACAGTGAATATGTTGCGGCATTACCAATTTCCAGCGACTTTAATGACATCAGCTACATTAGTGTTAAAGAGGAGAAGAAGGATTTTGATAGCCACGACAGTTTCGCTGATAAGAATTGGTGTCCCCTGCAACAGATAAAAATTACATCGAAAAATGGCAGATGCTCAGAATATACATAGCACTTCCAGCTTGTAATAAAAATAAAGTATGAACAAAATTATTCGAATCGACCCGGCTTTTTTGAGAAAATGGAAAGCAAATTTTGTCACCACTCAAAGAATCAACACCCAAATTGGTAAATACGTGGCAGTATTTAGGGAGCATCAAACAAAAGTAGGCAAAGAAGGCATTAACCAGGACTGATGATAACTAAATAGTTACATATGTACATACACATGAGCATTTATTATATTTCAGCTATGGTTTGATCGCAAACGTGTAGTTTTATTTTGCCATTAAAATTGTTTTTCTTAACTTTAATATGAATTATTAGTTAATTTGTATTCCTTAACAAATTACCTCTATTAAAATTGAAAAAAATACTGAAATAACCACATTAATTGAAAAAATTCCACGGTACGTAAAATTTACGTGGCGTTAGTATTAACGTAATATAAAATAGCGTTAGCATTCTAGCATTAAAAAAGCTATTTGTTGTTAAATGAGTCTCTGAAATCATCATGACATCAATTTGTTCTTCAAGAAGTACTCGAGTTCATTTTTGTGTTAGCGTAAGCCGTTTGCGTTCCAGAAACATATTTGTAAACAGTTCATGGTTTGTTAAGTACCACCTGCCTGTCTCGATGCTTGCTTCGAGATGATTCTAGGCATTGTGGCTGCCTAGCAGGAGTATTTAATTTCTGAGTTGACTTCCTTACCATAGAAAAAACTGGACGGCCTGTGTAGTTAGCACTGTGATGTCCACCACAATTGCTAAATTTTTTAACCTTCAAGTCATCCTTTGGATTATCGCATTGGGCGAAACAATGTAGCTCTCCACACACAACACAAACCGGAGGCAACTTGCAGTAAGCCCTTGTATGACCGTATTCTTACCAATTTAAACACTGAACAGGTCCTGATCGCTTATGTGGTTCCTGCGGTCTAACAGATATTTTAAATTATAAATGGGGTGCGTTTCGTTCTTCTTCAATCTAAATCCCCAGGTTCCAGTTCAACGCGAAATAAAGGTTGAGGGACACGCTCTCGATTTCTGAGATTATGTGCTTTTAGCCTTAAATCCCGCTTTTTGAAGGCCAGCTTTTATATCAGCTGGATCATGATGATTCTACATATGATGATTCTACACCTTTAATTACTACCTGTAGGCCTTTGCTACTCTTCAGCTGATAGGTATAAAAGTTCTTTTTGAAGCTTTGAAACTCCTTTACTGCTTTACGATAACTACTTTCATCTATAAATTGAATTTTATTTTCATCAATGTTACCACGCTTGCTAGGAATTACATAGAATGATTTGTCCCCAATAACTGAAATTAACTTATAAATTAATTCATTCGAATTTTTCTCCCTTAAACAAATTGGTGGTGGTCTTAAATGGAGTACCATTTTAACCGCGGCTTGAAAATGATGTCTTCACATCGAAAGCGCTCGCCAAACGTACCAAAACAACAGCCAGTGACGACGGTCTTCACCGAAAGGTATGACAACAGTATTTTATTTACTGGCGGAACAAATCCAATCAATTTAATACCAAATTATTTTCAGTTTTTTTGTTTTTATTTATTTCAATATTGTCCACATTTTTGTTGCTTAAATTAAAGAGACTTATTGTTTTTGTTTTATTTTCAAAGTAGCAATTCAATATGCCGTTGTAAAGAATAAAGAGATAAAAAAAAGATTTTACAAAAAACTTTGTTGTTGTATTAAAACAGGTGTTTTTTTGTTTTTATTCACACTGTTTAAAGAACACGCCTATTGTAAGCTTAACGAAAATCTCTTTTTGTCAACATTTGTGGCCTTAGAGATTTTCTCTTGTTAAGCTACAAATCATACTTGTGTATACCCCGCTTAAGGTACGTTGTACTATTTCAACCCCCGTAATTTATTGAATTTTTATTAATTTAAATAAATACATATGTACGTTTTATAACGTTTTTAGAAATTTTCTAATTTGTTTTAACTTTTTCTTTTTCCCATAATTTTCGAAATTATTATTTTACGAGAAAAACACACACATATGTTTTGTTTTTTGTTAATGCGTGCTTAAAAAATCGCGTCCGCACTTATCAATGCTAAAAACAGAACTATTCCAAACAGGGCTGCCAGGTCAAGTTAAGAAAAAATCGTCAATTTCCCGATAAAAATATAAAAAATCGAATTTTCAGCTTATAAAAAGGTCAAAAAATCGGACAACTGAAAAAGTATTTCTTTAAATATTTTTTGTTTATATTTTTGTTAAAAAGCAATCAAAAAATCATAAAACGTAATTTTTAAAGTTGACTTAGACATACATATTTAATGTATACTGAAATCAAAACAGTTTCTTATTCTTTAAACACATAGACGACAACGGCTACACGACTGCAAATTTCGTGGCCTCAATTGTCGCATTGTAGTCTTAATAATATTGAAGATGACAGCTACTTCGTAAATTCTGACATTGTTGTAGAAATACATATTTTATCCTATAAAATGACTTTTCCAAAAAAATAATAAATAAATATTCTTAAAAACCTTTGGCATGTAAATGAATTTGAAATTTTGTGATATATTGTTTTGTTGAAAAAATAAAAATGTCGCATACAAAAATAGAAATTGCCTTAATATGACTACAGTGGTCGTGTAGCTTTGGTTACTTTAAAATAATCGTTTTACTATAAATGTGTCTATTTCTGATAATCTGTAATTACAAGGTATTCTGATATTGTCTATGTGTGTACTGCATTTAACTAAATTTTAAATGTATAAATTCTATTGATAAAATGTTTGGGAGTTATCAATACTCTTAACACTGGAAGTTATCAAAAAACCTCTTTAAAGAATCGTACACATAATATTAGAAAACGAACAATAATCCCCTTTAAACTAGCCCTTTTTTACTTTAATTACCACAATTTTTAAATCGTTTAAACTAAGAATATAAAACTTTATATTTTAAAACACTCATATTTTTGGCATTTTAAAAAATCGTCACTTTTTATTTTGCAATTTTTTAGACTAAAATCGTCAAAATGACGATAAATCGTCAAATCTGGCAGCCGTGATTCCAAACTATTTAAAAACTTTTTTCTAGTGTTTGCGGCTGCTCACGTTGGTTTTATTTTAATTAATAATTATTCCAGGACCATTATTATCTATTAAATAAATTATAATCAATATTAATATTATATAAATTGCACTTATGACTTGTTATAAATAATATAAATAATTGTTTATCAGTTTTATTTTATCAAAGGCCGCCAAACAAAAAAGTGGTTAAAATGAAAATGCATTGCTAAATATTTAGCAAAGTGACACAAACCTACCTTGTTGAAAGCTGGTATGCTACTGATTTAAAATTTTTACATGTTTTGTTCTCTGTGAGATTCTCGTTGAGATTGTGTATGTACTGACAGACCCTTAGGGGTTTGCGTGGGGCCTCTTGATTTTATTTATTATAACATTAAAAAAAGACTCTATAGCTTATAGTTTAAACTATTTTTTGTAAAAGTAGAAAGAAAATAAATGAAAACATTAACTGTAATGGAAAATCAGTATGTATTTATATTTAGTTTTTTCAAAAATGAATCTTGAAATCAGTCAAAAAATAAAATGCTTTGCATTTTAAATGTTTATTCAATTAAAAAAACTGTACGGAATGCTTTTTAAATAAACTACAATCAGTTACTGTAAAAATATTCTGAGTGTAACATTTCTAAACTTATTTCATACATATTTTATTCGTGAAGGGTCTATATTAAGTTATTTTATTACATTTTTGTACATTTACTCTGTTTGAGTTTCTTGTTCTTTGTGCGTTTGAGTTTTTTGTTCCATTGGATGTGATACACCTCTTATTTCATCCCAAGTGAAGAAACAAGGATCATTGGCAGGTTGCATCCATACACAAGACTCATTTTCATTTGATGGAACATTGTTGTTTTGGTCTAAAACGTGAGACCTAAACATTTCAGTGTATAACGTGTAAATTCTTTTTCAATGGATATTTACAAGAATGGAGTTTCACTTTGCTTTCGTAAGTTTTCCACCTTTTGAATAACAAAAGGCTCAGCACTCGGCAAGAGCAAACTCTTGCTTCCGCAAGTTACAATGCATGCACACAAAAAGTGTTCGCTACATATTCGTGCCGTAACTGAAAAATTTGTTCCGCAGATTTCACACCACTTTACCTTTCTTATAACGTCTTTCGGCATACGAAACAACGTTCCAGTTCTACGCTCCTACTTTGTTTTACAAAGTGCATAGTTACGCATTTTTTGTAATATTTTTATTTATATTCTGCTTTTAAAAAATATTTTTAATCACTTTCTGTTTTTATTAATATTTTTATTCACTATCAATAATTTAAAAAAATTAAAATGTAAGTGGCTAAAAAATACGTATAGAAGAAAATGCTCAGCTGGGCTATTACTTTTACCTAGTATTCAATTCGCCTTGACAGAGATCATGTAATTTTTAACCCAAACAAAACCACGGGAAAAAATGTTTTTAATTTTATTGCTAAATTTAGTACAAATAATCCAAAAAAAGAACAAAAAGAAATATTTTTTGGAAAATTTAAGGGATGTACAAAATTGTTGGTGCTGCTTTTAACGTCATTGTTTATATTTTTATTTTTGGAATATATTTTTTGACATTGATCTTGGTAGATGTCAAATGACTCTTGACTATGATTAGAGAAACTGACAATTACACAAATCTTCCTTATTGAAAACAGAATAAAAGAGTAAACTGTATGGGTTATAGAACTAAAAGAATCCCGAAGAATTGACAGACGCACCTGGAGGACCCCGGGCATTATTCATTATGCCGCGTAAAGCCCTTAAAAGATCTGTCATACGTCAGAATTCCTTGCGAACTTCGCGTGGAAGTTCGATAAAAAATACACTTTCAGAGTTGACTAGCTGTGCCCGCCTTTCTCTTGAAAATAAGGTATCTGCTCACAAAATTTTGTTAGAATTCATCCAGTAGTTTTTACGTGATGCCAACACAAAAGAAAAGCAGACATACATACATGATTTACTATTTTATTATATGTACATATATATTTTTCTCTCGTTGAAGTAGCAACCGCCTAAAATTTTACTTTTAAAGGTTTTAAAAAAGCAATTAATAAGTTAAACTATTGTAAAAAGGTAATAATAAAGTTACTTTTCCAAGAGGAGAACACTGACACAATAAATTATGAAGGCTGCCACGAAATTAAGTCATATCGTGATTTCGATTTAAAAGTCAAATGAAATAATGGAGATATACATACATAAAAGTACATTAATTTTGTTGTAATGTTGTTTTTAATATTCGTGTATAATTTAAATTAATACCAAAGTGTGGTGCGAAAGCTTTTTGCAAAAGAATTAAATTATTCAAATGTCACTAAACGTGATTAACTGTTTTCGAAATTAACTCAAATGTCAAAAAGCCCAGTATGAACACTTTAGATTTCGATTTAGACGGGCTAAAACTCTGATTTATATCTGTATTAATGTCAATAATAGTGGTAATTTCCTTGTTACGTTAGGTTAAACGGGCCGCCCGTACAAAGACGAGTTCACTGGGAGGGCTTTAGCCCATTGTGTTGCCCCACGCCTATCCAGCCCGACTTTTTCCCATTCATTTCCATTACCTCCAGTGCGTGCGATCCATCTGGAGCTTCTCGCAAAACTTAGCAAGTTACTCAGTGTCGCATCCCTAGACAGCTCAGGTCTTGGAAAAATAGTTGGCCCAGAAATTTTATCCTACGCTCCTAAAGAGCCGGGCAGTCGCAGAGAAGGTGTTGAACTGATTCCTCTTCCTCTTCATCGATACAACTTCTGCAACACTCACCACGAGAGATTCCGACATAAGTCCGATCATAGAGTGCCCCATAATGATGCCTACAAGAAGCGATATGGAATTTCTTGAAGGCCAGTAGTGCCTTCGTCCTATTTCTGTCAATTGAGGGCCAACGAATTCTAGATAATCTGCAAGTGGTTAGACCACCTGTGAGCCATTTCCTTTAGCGAACATTACCGTAGCGTGTTAAAAATTTCGGCCAAGGGAATATCAATATCCCTTTGGGCATTAGCCATGTCCGTGCTCGAACCATTCCTTTCACACTGATAGGCCATCTAATTCCCCTGTTAACGCAAATACTCATGTATTAAGGACGGCAAAAAATTGCTGTTTATTTGAAAAATAGAAAAAATTGTTATCAATAAAATATGGCAATGAGATTGAAAAAGAGAAATTTTCGGTGCATGAAATTGTTACATTTCTTTTATATTTTGCGAAATCAGTAAATACATTGGAAATGTTTGGTAGAGCGGGTAGCGCTGAAATAGCAAAATGTGCTTTGATTGGTTTTGTAAGATGTCTACGTATTCCACTTTTTAGTTCTATTAAATAAAAAATAAACGTTTGAAGAATTTTGTTTGAGACAACTTTGTTGCATTCCAATAAAACAAAAAATATTGTACCTGTCTCATAAGCGGACTCCTCCAATAACCGGGCAAAAATACTGCGACGGTGAGTGTCCGGTTATTAGAGGTTTCATTGTATATTTATAATAATAAAAATTTAAGCTTGACAAATTATTAATTCGAAAAACAAAAAAAAATGATAATTGTCCGTCAATATAAATAACCTATAAAGATTCTGCTTGTGTACAATTTCATCAAAATCGGACAATGGATTTGGGGTCAGATGTGATAATGAGTTGATAATATTTTAAACTGATGTTATTGATTGTTGTAGAAAATTTAATAGTTTTGGCAATGTTGTCATAATTGTTACTTTGAAATAGCTGTTGAATCAAATGAATATGAAATGAATTAGTTACCAAATTTGTAAAGTTTCCCAAATGAATAGTTGCAATTAAAGAACGACTAATTGTGAAAAGTATTATTCATATCATAAGCACTCACTGTGTAGATTTTTGTGATACAAATAAGCCAACAGTAATACTTTTTAATATATAGAACACAGATCTTTTACAATCTGGCATAATCAATATAATAATTTCAACGATTAGATTTGTATTTGGTAAAGAATTATGAATTTCAATAATAAAATATAATCACAAAATATAATCACATAATTACATACTAGCAATCGGAGCAATAAAATTAAAGTTAATAAAGCAAATGGTTTCTTTCTCATTACGGCTGAGATAAGCTGTGAGTGTTTAGACATTTTGTATTAGTGTTGGTATGGAAGAAAAAATCGTTTTTAATGAATAATATTTCCAATTTGTACGAAAAATGGATGTGCGAAAAATTATTTACACAAACATAGATATAAGAAAAAAAAACTCAATTTTAAATTTAAACTCAGTTTCCCTCTTCTAATAAAATAAAGCTGCATTGAACACAAGAAACAAATGATAAATGCATTATTCATGTACACAACTATAATTGAATATTGATTTCAATTCTTGGTATCAATATTATTTTAGCCCAAGACAATACAGCAATACCGATCACAGCAGCAACAACAAAATAATTCATGGAATAAATGGAATAAATACTCACGTTCTGCACTGCTTGGAACGGATGAGCCCTTCAAATTGGTTCGATTGCGGGAGGCGCAAAAGGCAAATAGCCATAACGAATCATTATTATTTAGTAAAACGTGTCATATCCTACTACGAACAATTCCCAGTTATGTTAAAGTATTGATTCGTTCAACCATAATTTAGTTTTCAATGACATTTGACATAATCTGGCATTTTAAAATTTGAATTTAAAAAAACGGAATTTTAACAAACACTCTTTTTTGTTTTAATCACATTTAAACTTTAACGTCAACTGTTCGTGCTATAAGAAATGGAATTAACAGCAATGACCCGAAGTATTTCCTTAAAGAATTTAATAATGACATCGCTCTTTTTTTATGCAAAATAGTTATATCTCAAAAAACCTAAATTAAGAAGTTACTGAAGAAACAGAGTTTCTTTATAAATACCAAAAAAATAATTTTCAGAATTATATCTAAAGCATAAACATAAACAATTTTATCAACTCAGCATAAACATTTTGAAAAATAACATATTGCCAATTTTGTGTTCTTGTGATATGAACAAGATGCAATAAAATATGTACGTATTTCTTTAGATAATTTTATCTGCAAAATAAATTTAAGAACTATATCTCCAGCTGAGTCGAAGTTATAACGTTAGGAAGATAATGTAATGTGGTTTAAGTCGATTTACAAGATCCTGTTATTAGCTGATTAGACACAGAGGTTTGTTTTAATAGGTTCTTGCATATGTACCCAGGCAGAAAAACACAATTACCACGACGCTGTTGCGACGTTGATGGCGGTTCTTTAACATCAATACAACATAATGTTTACCAAATTTACAGTATTGTTAACAGTGTTGAAATGATAACGCCGAATGACCGTCTTACGACTCTTCTTTGGAATATTGGCACAATTCTCTATATCTAAATTTACAATGTTGTGAATTCAATTAAATAATGTTTCCACAATGATAACCCAAAATTACCGTCCTCAGTATTATCACTAAAATTTAACGTTGATATAACAAGAAAAATGTAAAACAGTAACCTTGTAGAATTTTATTATTGTTAATTCGATATCAGAAATTAAAACCGTATTTTTGCATTTACAGTATTGCAGCGGTACATGAAAACGACATTTAAAAAGTTAGATTGTATTTTTGATTTTACGGTTTTGCAGCGGTATTGGATTTTTCTAATCGCAGTATTGCGAATCTTAAGTTGCATTTTTGGTTTTACAGTGTTGTGGTGTACAGTATTCTAAAAGAAGTCGTCATTTTGTATTTACAGCCCAGCGGGAAAAAATCATTTATTACGTACATAGGATATCACTAAATATGTAATATATTACTTTAGAAAGATATTACTCAGGAATAGAGAAGGTAATTTCAACCAAAACAAAAAGTACATATTGATTACCAGATATTATCCAAATTTTTCCGAAGAAGGAATGTACGGTTTCTTCGTGTTTTTTCCCTATATTTTGTTATAAAAAAAAGATTCAATGTTTCACATCGTCTTCATGCTGCCTCTTTATTTATGTTTAAACGCGTTCTAATAAAGATCAAAAATGCAGCAAAAATCACCTGATTTTAAATCACAAACCTTTTTAAAATCACGTGTTTTATTTTACGCTGTTCTGTAAATCACATAATTTTTTATTTTTTAAATGATTTTAAAATTGTTAAACCACAAGAAAATTGCTGATTTGTATTGTTTTTTTTTTAATTCAATTTTACATAATACGAGTACATAAAATAAAAGCAATCTGAAGGGTCTAGGGTAACATTGTGGACTTCAGAAGATTTAAAATGAAAGCAGTGTAAAAAATGGGCTTTTTAAGGCTTTATTTACGGAATCATTGCAATTTTCATATTTGGCAATGGTAGATGTATTTTCTAAGCACCTAATCTGTTGACAGTTAAAAAGAAGCAGAAAAACGCGAAAAAAATATTTTCAATATAAAATATTACTGCATAAATGTGCAAAAAAAAGTGAAAATGTGATTTTCAGAACAGTCCTGATAAATATAATTTTTTTTTTTTAATTATTTGGAAACAGAAATATTTTGGCGTAATTTTAATAATTAAATTACTTATGTAGGTTTTTAATAATTCAAAATGTTTTAACTATTAGTTTTAATAATAAATAAAAATGTGTATATAATTAACATAAATGTATACATTATTTCATGCTATAGAAATAATGAATTCTATAATTCATTTGCAGGATACATTGAAATAATGCATTACTTATTATAAAATAATTTTATAATTAAACCCTATAAGCTAAAAAATAAAAAAACAACTTAAAGTGTTATATTCGCTGTTCCTATTTCACAGTACTATTTCATATATCTTCGGTTTATACAGACAGACGGTCTTCGCTAAATCGACTTCCCTTTTTATAAGGATCCAAAATATATTTATTTTATGGGGTGGGAAATGAATATTCTAGAAATTACAATCGGAATGACTTATATAAACATTTTTAAATATCAATACAAAGTATTCATATAGTGTTTATATAACGATAACAATTTTCTATTAAGCATTTATTTTTCGTCATGTGGGGCAAGAATATGCTAATCTTTAGCATTCTTTTAGTTAAGTTTTCTAGCATATTGTCATTGTTCCAATTATTTCTATTGTCCATATCCTGAGTACCTTCTCAAGCCTTCGTTACGTATTCAAAATTATACCGATATTATAATGTCTACCATGCTAAGAATCGGGTAAATGGAATTGCAAATAGTAGCAAACATACATACATGGACTGAAATACATACAGTAGAGAGCAGATGTGAGTACATTTTTTTTATTTTACTATTGCTAGGTGCATAAAAATAGTAATAACGGAGCAATTTTCCGTTTTATAAATTTACCGTTATTATAAATTCAGTTTTCGATTTTGATGCTATAATCTTGAGTTAATGTACACCTTAGTTTTAAATTGTTTTAGAACAACTTTTTAGTTGTTTTTTTAATTTTAGACAAAAAGTTATATTTAAAAAAAAAATTAAGAATCTGTGGCGAACCGTGAAAAATTCGATTGTAAATATGACTATGGAAGGCTCTTCATAATATATAACAGCTAATTTAAGCCAACTAGTGGTTCTTAGAGTTTAAAGTCGGCGAAATCTAGCTCTACAAGTTTTTGTCTAGAGACTGAAAAATTTTAACTCATGGGCACGAACGCCTTATGATTCAAAAGATGAGAGCTGACAAGTCTTTAACTCCAAAGGAAGCTTCCATAGCAATAAATAAATCGTGTAAGATGGACAGCAAGAAGATCGTTACACAAAATTGGATACCTTGCAGCTGGAAAGAAACCCAAACCTGTATTGATACATAAAAATGTTTCGGCACGTTTACAATTCCCCGTGCCTCAGAAAGATTGGTCTGTTAATGACTGGAAGAGCGTAATATGATCAGCTGAGTCCAAATTAAATGGACATCAGTCTGATGGTTTACATTATAACTACCGCCGATAGCAGGAGACAATTCAAAGACACTATATTAAACAAATGGTCAAGTACGTCGGAGGCAACATCATAAAGTGGTGTTGTTTTACATGGTGGAATGTTGGTACTTGCAAAAAATTTATGCCATCATGAGAAAGGAAGATTATCTAAACATATTGCTTACCCATCTTCCCGATTTTTTTTAGATATGAGCGCATATTCTAAGAAAAAACTTGTGTTACAACAGGCTGGTGGCCCGAAAAACACGTGAAAAATCATTGAGGAATGTCTGACTTGGAAAAGTTTTCAATTGATGCTGTGAGCTTCGCAAAGTCCCGACCTCAATTCAGTTGAGAATTTGTTGTCAATTGTAAGAAGACGATCAGGAAAATATCAAAGAGCTCCACCTAACTTAATCGAATTGTGGGAACGTGTGCAGCTGGAGTGGCAGAAAAATCTAGATGAAATTATACAAAAATTGATTGAACGTACTTATGCCCAAACTAGGGTTTATGATTTCCCGGACTTTTTCATTTCATTGTTTTGGAAAATTATTATCATTTAAAATATTTCTAATTTGATCCTTATTATTTTTATGAAATTCTTTATTACTAATTGTCAGAACCCTGTCTATTAAATTTTTAGCTTCGTTAACTATTATTCGTTTACTACGTTTCGAGTAATAATTAATAATTCTTCCAGAAGACGTTGGTTTTTGATACCAATCTATTAATATGTCATTGCCTCTCCTTATGAGTAATGTATCTAAATACGGAAGTTTTAAATCAGACTCTATCTCAACTATAAATTTAATATTAGGAATAAATTCATTAAATATCGTTAGTAAATTGGCAATTGCCCTATCGGATATTATACAAAATAAATCATCTACATATTTAGTCAATATTATTGGTTTAATACTTAACTTTTCAATACTCGTGTCTAGTAATTTCTCCATAACAATATCTGCTACAATTGGGGAAGCAGGAGATCCCATAGGTAGTAGTGTTGTTTATAAAATTTGCTATCATATTGAAAATATCTGTTATCTTGAATACAAAATTTTAAGATACGTAAAAAGAAACTTTTTTCTATACTTGTGTGTCTTTCTATGATATCCCACTTTTCTTCAATAGTACTAATTGCTAAATCAACTGGTATACTAGGAAATAATGAAACTACATCTAACGATATCAACTTTTCCTTGCAACGGAAATGAAAATGAAAATTGTAATAAAGTATATGTAGGCACGACGAAAAATAAACTTAAAACTAGAATATCAGGATATAAATCAGACCAAAAATATAGGAATATTAATTCGCAAAAAACAGCTTTATCTTCTCATTGTGCTAGTTTAAATCAATATCCCAATATTGATAATGTTTCAGTTCTAAAATCAGGAAATAACTATAAACGTCGTTTTATTTTAGAGATGTTACAAATTATTAATACAGCAAACACACAGAGAATTAATTTTAAGGCAGACACAGATAATATATGTAGCTCAGATTTACAGACATTTAGTAAATAAGAGATAATTTAATATTTGTTATACTTGTTTTAAAAATTTTTTATATGTTTATGACAAAATTTGTTTTTTGAAAAATGAAAAAAACTTTTTATTACTTTTTAATTGTAATTTTTATTACCGTTAATTTTATTGAAAAAATATAAATAAAATTATTTAATGACCTAAAGCTTAAAATAAAATAGTTAAATTAATATTAACAAAAAGGTCAAATAAACGATATAAAATAGAAGATATAACAAATATTTATAAATACAGAAAAAACATTTCAATAATTATTTTTTTACAAAATATGATTTTAGAACTGTAAGTTCGTTTAAGAAATCACTGGACTTTCTTTTCCTGTTTTTTGTCACAAAAGTCTCCCTTTAAAAGTTGGTTCCATTTCGTTAACAACACAACTGCTAGTTGACGGTTCTACAGATTCGAGTGGCTGGTAGAGGGTCTGAAAAATAACATCTGCTATTAACAAATTTGTACCCCTGCGGCTCAAGGCCGCTAATGCAACTTTAATCTAATTTGAAGTGGCCAGTAATTTTTCTATAATCTGAATATGTTCTTCAACTCACAACTTTGCGTAATTGAACTCTATCCGAGTTTTTTTAATTGCGTTCTTCGATTTAAGGAACGATTGAATCATTTCAACCATACTTATCTGGTTTTTACATCATGAATTAAACACGGCTCTTTGCCTTATTCTTGTTTCTTATATTTCTCGAGATATGCTGTTTTAAGAGGACTTCTTTTTAATTGTTTTACAATTAGTCTTGCACGATCTATAGCATATATGTAAGTTTCGAATATCTATATTAATAATAAATAAAATACATTTGAAATTTGTTTTAGAACAAATTTCTTATACAAATCTTGTTCTAAAATACATTTCAAGTAGGTTTTATTTATTATGAATGTGGGCATAAAAATATTACAATTTTAAAAATACTTTAATTCAGCACAATAACGATTAAATACGAGTATTTGTGTGATAGCAAAAGAAATGCTTATTTAAAAATAATAACCACTGAATTTTCTTAAAAGTGCTCCGTTTCCGGGAAATTAGCAAAAATTTTCGCGGGAAATTGTTTATAGCTTTTCCCAAGAATTCCCCTTTTCACAAACCCTAGCCCAAACGCATAAATACTGTATTACAAAATAAATGGCTATGGAGCAAGTACTAAAAATTCGAAATATTTTAAATGTTACCAGAAAGTTCCAAATTGAGTACATAAGAGATATTTTGATTTTTCTTTGAATAGGTAGTTTTTTGTAAACAACTGAATAATAAATAAAATAAAAAAATAAAAGATTAAATCCCTTCATTATTACTATTTTTATGCGCCTACAAATGCAGAAAATTCAAACATGTACTCATTTCTGCTCCCTACTGTATATGCGTATTTAGTAGGCATATTTTATGAGAACTCGAGAATAAAACTATTTACACCGCATTATACATAATATCGTATGAAATATTTAAATATTCGAATACAAATTAAAAAAATTACGAATTATGAAAGTAACCAAACAGATAGACAGACGAAAAGACCTGTCCATAAAACTATGAAAAGGTCGTTTAAAGTGATTCTCGTCATCGTCAGAATTGCTTTGTTGTGCATTATTCTTTAGTTAAGATTTTGTATGCGACATCTTTCTTTTACACACTGGCCGGCCGTTTGCTGCTTATATTGTTTTACCACCAATTATCTTCCACGCCACACTATAAATTGCCAATAATTCGATTTACACACAATCCCAGATTATGGCTTGAATCGTGCTTTTCTTTTTTTGCTGAAAAATAATAACAAAAGTACATACATACGGCTATATACATACACCCATACTTAAGTATGTATGAGTATTCCATAATGGTATCATTTATACATACATATGTATATTGCAACGATTTCACTCATTCATATATTTATCGATGCATTCGGCCATTAATCCATAATATGGCTTCCAAATACTGCAGACAGAAGATTATATTAAACAAACAAATCCAAATAAGATTTTCTTAAAACATTAAACAATTGTTTTTAAATTGGTTCTTTGCATCGAGCAAGTATTGTACTTCAAATTAATGTTAACTAAGAGGAATATGATGTGCTTACACCATCTACACTTAAACAAAAACTGCAGTAAAATGACTTTTATAATACTCGTATTAAGATACTTTCATATATTGTAGTCTTTATACTTAAGTATGTTTGTATTTAAGAAGATAATTTTTATAAGAATCCGAAGTTAACATTATGTTTGACTTGTGAAATTATTGTGAACTAGCTGTGCACCTCGCGTCATAGGCATCCTGACATTATTTTGTTTGCAGTACCATTGAATCGGTAAAACTGTATGTTTTCACTACTTTTTCTCTATTTTCTCTTGGAAATGAAATAGTTTTGAGGAAACCGATATCCTATATTTGAACCGAGATACTAAGGTAAAGTATCTCACACAATTATATTAAGATTGAACCAGTAGCTTGACGTAATGCATACACAGCCAGGCAGACAAAAATTCCAAAAATTGCTGCTTTGTATTCTATTTCGAGTTTTATCTGCACCAGCAACAAAATTTTGAAAAAATATTTTATGCACAGAAATGATCCTGTTAGAGTTTTATTATGTACTAGCTGTGCCCGCCACTTCGTCCGCGACCTTGCAATATTTTGTTCGATTTTGCTTTGAAAACAAGCCACACCAAAGACCCTTACGTTTTTAGTTCCGCCTTAATCTATGCTGCATATCAGTTTATGTATTTACTTTATAAAAAGCGACATCGGTTAGTTCAGTTTAGTTATGGTTTATGTATTTACTTTACTACTAAAATAACGGCGTACTTTTACTTCTTTTTCTCCACTTTCTCTTGGAAATAAAATATTTTTGCGGAAAAAATTATCTATAATGGAATCAGGATGCTAAGGTACCTCCTCACAAAATTTAGTAAAAGCCATCCAGTAGTTTTTACGTGATGCGAACGCAAAAGAAAAGCAGACAGACAGACAGACGGAAATGAGTTACTATTTTATTATATGTATAGATATAGATATGTATAGATTATTTTTTGAAATAAACATTAAATTTTTTGAAATAAACAAACAATTTTTGAAAAAAAAACAAACAAACAAATAATTTTTTAGTATTATCCGTTCTAATAGTGATTAAAATTTGTCTTTATATGTAGAAAGTTATTCTACAAATTTTTATTGTGATAGAACCACATTTTTAGGTGCCGCAGAACATAATTTTTCGTCTTTATATCTTATAAAGATATATTTTTTATTATATTTGTGATTTTTTATGTTTGTTATTTCAATTTCATTAAAACTACACTTGAAATAATGCAGAACACAAACATTTCTTGTGCATCGTATTAATATATGAAAAATATTTTTTTTAAATTTACTTTTTTTCTTAGGGTTAGATATTTTGACAAAAATATACTTAGAGTGGTCCTTTTATTTTTATAATACAGTTTTTGCAGATTCAAATGTATTAAAATTTGCTAAACTTCAATATATTTGGATCTGCGTTATTTGCGTTTGCTTACCCTACTCCGATCGTGTTCAAATTTTACTATTGACTTAACAATAGCAAATGGCAAATTTTTATCACTATTACATATTGACATTGAAAAAAATATTTTTTTTTCCACCCTAATGTACATATGTATGTATGTATAAATTCCCGTATTATAAATTTCATTACTTCAAAAAAAGGTTTATTAAAAACATAAGGGGTTTCACGATTGGTAGTGCAAACTGTGCATACGATGCAAATGAAAGCAAAAACGCATCGTTTTTATCAACGTAACATAAAAATATACGTATTTAAAATTTGCTTTATTTTATTTCGTTTATCATTTGTAAGTAAAAATAAACAAAAATAAGTATGTAAGTATGTACATATTTCTAAAAAAAAGGAAAATCAAGGTCGAGGTCAATACAAAAACATCAAGTACAACATGGCATTTTATTGTTGCTTTAAAGTAAGATATGTCAAAAAATATAGAAGAAAATTGAGAACGGCTGTATGTGTTTTATTGCCTTCTTACTTCTGCACTATAAAATTGTTATGCACATACAACTTTTGACATGTCGAACTACTAAATTAGCTGGGCGGACGACACTACCTAGTAAGATAAATCTACCTTGAGAAAAATATTAAATAAAATTGTTTATAAAAATCACAAACAATTTTATTTAATATTTTTAATTCTTGTGTTTTATTTGTATTTGTATATTTATCGGGTATGTTGTGTAATGCGAAACCGAGTGAAATCGAATAAATTTTTAAAGAAAAATATAACTTAGTTGCGCCTATTATTTTAAAACATTAGCAATCAAGGAAGTTATGTGAATGGTCTTAAATCAAATGTATAGAAAATAATATCAAAATGTTGTAAGATTTAAAAGTTATGACAATTTAAAATTTCATTCGGTTTCGGATTACAGAACATACCTCCTAATTTTTTTTTTAATTCTGGCAACGGACAACAAGATGATCTACATATTTTTTAAATTCATTTTGCATTTAACAATTATATTTAAAAGCAGTCAATATTTAATCGTAATATATCACAGTTTCTATAATGGAGATAATCTTCTTTAGTCTAAGACTACCATAAATTTAAAAAATTCAGGTATATTTTTCAAAAAGTCCTAGTTTTGAACTATTTTCTTGTACTTAATCCGAATATATTTTGACTTTAACCAGTTAAAATTACTATTTATATTACCATTCCATAATTGTATGGTAATAATACTCAGTTTGGTCCAAATAACAGTGAGTCCGGTCCAAAGAATCCAGAAATAATTTACTCAGTTCATTTCATTTACTCATTATATTTCTGTATTAACAATAACTTTAAGAATTGGGCTATCGATTATCTCCGTAATCAAACTTTGTTATGATAAAGTATCTCAAATGAAGATTAAGGGTTTATGAATGTTTTTTTTTTTGCGCAGTTTCAGTCATCAATTTACGAGTTGGTTTAAAAATAATGCCCGAAAACATTTTCTAAAGATGGAGTTATTTAAAATAAAATATATCAATATCTAAGTTATCGACGTAATAATGGTTATGCATACGGTTATGGTTCGTCATAACAGAGTAGTTCGACTTATACCTCCTCGTGGTGGTGGCCGGTAACAGTCTTCTTGTTAGATCTTGGCTTTGCTAGGAGGCTGGCTAAATTATATTGAGCTAACTCGGATACTTTTCGACCTCCAGTAGGCACCGTATGGAGCTCAGTGATGGTGGGCATCTTTTCTTTATTACTGGGAATTTTTTAATTCTTATTTTGATAAAAATAAAGAGGACCTTGGAAATACTACAGCGATCAACAAGGAAACCTCGCAGGAAGACGTAAGTCTGAGAGACTCAACGAAAGAGGCAGTCTTTAATAGCCAATCGGGTTCTAGAAATCATTGTTGACCGAAGGGGGCGAAAGGCATCCACACATTTAGGGGACTGCTTCAATATGTATGTACATTGAAATAAAGAAAAATATACAAAACATAAAATTTCAATTACTGAATATTTAAGTCTCATACCTTTTTAAAATTATTAAGTTGTTAATCCAGATGGGAAGTACTACCATCAAAAAAAACTGTAATGTCAAACTCTATTTCTTTATATGTTTTTTGTGATTCTTCCCAAAATAATTAACTGAAGTGACGCTAAACTACATCTTATTGTAATCGAAGAGAACGGTTCAATGATGCCACCGGCCCATACTACACACCAAACAGTGCATGTTCCACCGATAAAAAGTGGATCTTCATCCAACTTTGCCAGCGCCCGTTCACCAAAAGTTAGCCGTTGTGGTAGGTCGTGTGACTTTAATTCTTGCAACAGCTGTATTTTAAAAGGTTTTACACTACCGTAAATCCTTCCGTAAAATTTTGCACGTAGTGGAGTAACAGAGGCCCAAATTCTGCGAATGGTGCCGAATCGATAATTCGCGATTCCTCTGTCTACATTCTACGTACGTGTTGGTGGTTTAATGTCTAATAATGTATACAAATTTGCGAAATTTAGAAACAAGATTCCCAAAATCAGCTTTAGAAGGTCGCCTAAACTGACCATAAAATGGAAGAAGTGTGTTACTTACATCTCCACACTTACAGATGGAGATTTACAGGTATCGTTTTTCAGGTGTACAAATCATTATTTTTTAGTGTTGGCGTTGGTGATGTTGGCACGTGTAACGGCGCTTACGTGTTGTAAATTGATATTTTCCTTTACACATTTTTTCACTTTACCTTAACATTATTTTGCGTGCATGTTCTTTTTATTCCACAAATTGATTTTTGTACAGTTGCATGAAGCGGATGTATGGATAGTTGCCATAATGATAATCACGACTATATTTATAAAATATTTTTTCTTCTTTTGCTCGTTTCGATTGATATTATAGATTATTTTTTTATTTGTTTAGCAAATTATCGTATTTTATTATAAATGTCCTTAACAACATTTCACGTTTTACTAAATAATTTTACACTATATACTGGTACATATACGGTTATAAATTAATTACGCATGCATTTACGCAATTATACATATGTAATTGTAATTGGAATTTTTAATTCAACTATCTGTAATTGTAATTGGGGTTTCTTCAATTACACATTACATGTAATTGAAAATTTCAATTACAATTGTGTACTTGTAATTTGTAATTGAAAAAAATCCAATTGAATTATAATTAAATGTAATAGCAAAGTTTCAGCATTCATTAAGTAATTGAAAGGTTTATTGGCCTAAAAAAAATTAAATACAAAAATTCATAATTATCTTTGTTGTGGTCACTTTGATACCTCTAAGTTGACACTTCTGCTTGACAACGGGTGTTGTCATCTTACAACCGAACGTGTTCGAATTGGCAACGCACGTTGTCAACTTGTAAACGAGCGTTGTCGGATAGACAACTACCGTTGTCAACTTTTCAATGAACGTGCTCAAATTAACAACGCAATGTTATGAAATACAACGAGTCCTACTAAATGTTTTTCATTGTTTAAAATTTCATTCATTTTATGCAGACGCATTTCTAAAAATAACAATATATATGGATGGAGTAATATGCTATTGGATATTGACCCCAAACGACTAGAGACGTTGTGATGAAAATAGATTCAATCTTTATAGTCAACGATGATAGTGACGATAAAAAATTTCTTAGAACCCATCACTTTGGAATCGATTTCCGATCACCTAAAATGTAAGTAACCAAAGTTTGGAACAACAACGTGAAATATGTACTTTTGTTTTTCTAGCACTGGAAGGAAGCACTACAACCATAGGACTGCGAGTGGAGTTCAGAGAAAAGTATAGGTAATATAATGATTTAATTGTTATGATCACAGTAAAATACTTATTATTTTTATGTTCATATAAAATTATAGTTCGGAACTGATGATGACACAACCTTTGTGCGATCTAAGGTGGACCAATGGTGGAAACATGATGAAACCTCTAACAATACACCTGCGCAAATTGAATTAAGGTAAGAGCAATTCCAATTGGTTTTTTTTTAATTTTTTTGTGGTATAATTTAGGATTCGAAGACACTGTTAAAATAAAATTCAAACGAAAGTTAGAGTCTGAATATTCTAATAAAAATAAAAAAGTGACCGGTGAACATAAATATTTTAGAGTCAGTGTTATTATTTCGGACATTCTAAGCAAAGACTACCAATTCTAGATTTTATAACTTGACCGTTTCATGTACATATATCCTATCTTTAGAATTAAATTTATTTAATATTTTGTACTAGTAATTGGTATATGATAAAATGATTTTATAAAAATTTATGATCTATTACAATCTGTTTTATTATCATGCTAAAATTTGGAAATCTTTACTTAATAGTAATGGAATCTTATTTCCACTACTTAAGTTAAAACTTATCCATTTTTTTATTTTGCCTTTTCAAAATGAAGACATTTTTCTTGTAACTAGAAATTGTTTTATTTAAATTTATTCAAACAATCCCCCTTATTCTAGTTGTTTTCGATGATCCGGTACTAGGCGTTGTTCTCTAAACTGATTCGTCCAGGCGACTGACTCGATTCGAAGACATTCAACTTTTTTAGCAACCATTGGCCAATGACGTTTTAAGATTTCGCTATTTTATTGAAATCTTTAAATTTAGCGGAACAGTAACCATACCTAAGCCTGCAAGCAAAGATTTTTTATTGCAACTCTTCCATAAGTGTATTAAACTGATTTAAGGATTTTACCTTATTTTTTGAATTTTTATTTATTTTTGGTTTTCTCTTCATTGCTTTTCTTCAAGTCATTATCAACAAAAAATCAATGTTGTCTTACAACTTACCCTAAACAAGCGCGCAAGGCGTAAGGCTGTTTAGCGCTTAGCTTTGAAAAGCCTAAGTAAGAGCGCAACGATCTGTATTAAACAGTAGTGTTAACCAAAGATGTTAAGTAATGATTAGATAATGCTAATGATTGCTAATTAACCTTCTTTTGTGAAATTCTCTAATTCATTAAACAATTAGAATTAGTTCAACTAATTCTCATTAGATAATTGAAATTTTTATTCCAATGGTAAAACTAATTGCAATTAGTTGCCATTAGCAAAAAATTTGTTTACCTTTACAATTAGAAATCTAATTGACTTCTGCTAATGCAATTAGATATTCAATTAGTTCGAATTAGAATCAATTATTTTGATATTTTCAAAAACAAAAAAAAAAAAACAACTAAGATATTCATAATATGAATTACATACATGCACACATATTTAACGTACGTACTAACTGTTTAATAACTACAATGACCGGGTATATTCGCTTTCAGCAATACGAGCTTTTCAAAAGAAAAGTCCGTCAAGTGACCCCGCCTTAGACTATTAATAATACCCACAAAGGGAAATAGTCGCTCCACAGGGCCTGAAGACGTAAGCGGTGTGTTGCAAAACAGTGCTATTTCCTTTAATATAGGATATTTGGACCATATATTGGATATTTTAGTAATTATTTTGTTTTTGAAAATATCAAAATAATTGATTCTAATTCGAGCTAATTGAATATCTAACTTCATTAGTAGAAGTCCATTAGATTTCTAATTGTAAAGGTAAACCAATTTTTTTTGCTAATGGCAAGTAATTGCAATTAGTTTTACCATTGGAATAAAAATTTCAATTATCAAATGGGAATTAGTTGAACTAATTCTAATTGTTTGTTGAATTAGAGAATATAAACCAATTACTAATTCTAATTGGAATTTAACATGTATGGTGTTAACTTATATGTTTAATAAAATCTAATAAATATAAACCCAAAATATAGATAAAATTATCTATAAATTATAGAAGTCTGCACCATTGCTAATTGAAATTTTAGTTTGGATCATTTAATTACGTAATATGTATAGATTGTAATCAAAAAATGGGAAAATATTTATGTATATTAATTTATTTCTATAGAACAGTGAAATTACAATGAGAGTATCAAATGAGTCAGGTATTTTTGAATATCAAAAAGTATCGAAAAAGGACGAACTCGGACACTATATTATCCCTGTTTTCAGCAGTTTACTTAGCAAAATGTTTAATTTTATAATGTGTGTGTCTGTATTGCGTTTACTCTCCAAACGGAAAAAACTCACAAAATATTGAGTGTACGAATACTTTGGGTGCAAATTATTCTTAACATTACTTGACAAATTTACTGTTAATGTTTTCGCTCAGTAGTGCAATTCACTAACTTTTAACGATCTAACACTTGTTAAACATATCAACATGTTTTTTTGCTTGCACTAAAGCATTTGCGATTCACTAACCTATAGTTAATAAATGAAAAATACAAACAAAAATAAATGGCAATGCTACTAAACAAAATGGCAAAATAATGAAAAGAACAAGGAGGAATAAAAAATAATAAACAAAATATACAAAACTTTCCACCCAAGTGCTTCATATTTTATTTCTTTTTAATTTAATTTCTAAAAAATTTTTTAAATTCATTTTTAGAAGGTAGGTAAAATACATACATATGTATGTGTTTTAATTATAAATATTAATTATTTAGAATATTTTACATTTTGTAGAATGGCAACAAATATTGCTCAAAAAGAAGCCGCGCGTCAGCCGAGCAGCTTCATCTAATGGCCGAATTTATCTTTTAATATTTTGATAAAGTAAACGACACAAAAATAGTTGTAGTTAAATTAACAATACTCGATTTGATAAGAAAATCTGATTTATAACAATATCAAATGATATTAAAAAGCATTAGTGAATAGCAAAATCTTTCGTGTTGTTGTTAAATTTTTTAACGAGTTAAAAATGAATAGTGAATCGCACTACAGGTCACCCAATGGCGATATATCAGAAGTTGTCATGGTCAGTAAGTTTGCCTTGAAATTTTCTGCAGAAATATAAGGTTAGGTTAGAGAGTGTCACACATAATTATATGTTTGTAGATTCACAAGGCCGTTATTGAGCCACAGTGACATTAATAAAGGATGACTTAAAGCATAGCCGACTAAGGCATTTTTTCAAATTTAAGGAGACTTTTTTATCGTTCCTATTACTTTAAACACAATTATTCAAAAGTGCCAAAAATAATTCCTAATAACTGTTAGGAAAGGTTAGCAGATAGCCAGGAGAGGTTCGTATAGGTCCGTACGCAGTTCGGTTTGCTCTACGTTTAGAGGTAATAGTAAAAAGACGGCATAGGCTCGCATAGTTAAGCAACAATATCAAACCAAAAAGGAAAAAGCTTTTGGAAGTAGATTGGAATAGGTTAGTGTGTAGAGATATTTTGCCACAATATCTCTATCTCACCTACTTGATCTTCTCGCTAGAAACTGGTACAACTCCGGATGAGAGATTTAATTATTGGTCGCAAGTTAAGGTTTTAATAAATTCTAAGTGCAAATATGCAAAAAGTGGTTGATAAATCGCTTGCAGTTGAAGTACGTTACATTTCTTAATTTCCTTGTTCCATTGTAGTAACAGGTGAATAGTTGTGTTAAAAAACAGTCAAGTGCGGGTGAGACTCACAAACATGGGTGAAAATCAATTGTTAACTTCCGGAACACTCCTTTATTTTTAGAAATTATATAGTATAGCATAGTATAGTATAGCGGACATGGTAGTAAACTTATTACGGTTAAAATATACGTAAAAATCACGTTACTATCGGATTAGTCTTTAGTTTTATTTTTTACACTTTCTAATATAGTATGTAACTTTCAAGTGTCTGCATCTTACGGTTTAAGAAATAAATCATCGTTACTATCGGAACACCCTATAAATTTTAGTATTTATTTTTATAGTGGCCATAGTAATATAACTTTTTTTAAATTTCAAGAGTCTACCTTTTACGGTTCCATAGATAGAAAGCGCTTACAGACGGTCAGACATTGTAGCGAAAACGTTGTCACCCTAACAAATGATATATGCACTTACTTAACATTTTGGAGGTAAACTATCCAATATGTAAACTTTAAATTGATAATGACACAAGTACTGATAACTTCATAATAATTCTTGATATCACTTCTGAAATTAATTTAAATTATTATTTTTATAAAAATTAATTAAAAAAAGATTTTAATCATGACATGTGTTGACATCAAATCAAATTCAAATCGTCACTTTTCAATAATATTTTTAATTGTATAAATAAAGTGATAAGCAATTATCAATAACAAACAGCTTTATTATATTGAATTATCTCCAAATATTTCGGTTAATTGATAAAAATAAATGAAATTAATTAAGTTAAGATTTGTGATGATAAAATTATTATAAGAAGTCCTATGACTAAACAATAAATGAATCATAATACCTTCGGAAATTGAAACTTCTATTTTTCATTGGTTTTTGTTTTTTTTGTTAAAAATTTTCTCTTGCTTTTTTTTTTTTTTTTTTTTATAAAATCATTTTTATAAAACATATACAAAATAAATCTTAAGAGAGATGGTTAAAGCTACCTTACATCTATAACAATATTTATTAATTTAAGAACACGCAAATGAATTTTAATAAATTTTTTATCGGAGAAGGAAAATAAATTTGAGCATAAAAACCTTCAATAAATCATTAAAGGAAGGAATGTATAGTTCATACAAGAAAGAAAAAATTAGTTTTTACCTAATATAAATTGGAAATGTAATCGCTGTTTGAATGATTACACGAAGTTTGAAATTTGTTTATTATAGTTTGAATACGCACATTTATGTATTCTACATTACAAAGACGATGTAATCTTTGCGTAGAATAGTGCCAAGGCAAATTCATAACCATTTTAAGAAGTTTATTCTGGCTGATTTGGATTTTCTTAACATGTGTTGCTGCACATGTTCCCCATACTGGACATGCATATAGAGCTATAGCCCGAAAAATTGTCTTGACAATAGTTATTTTATTTTCGGTGTTGAGATTGGACTTTCTATTAATAACAGGGTATAACATTTTAATGGCAATATTAAATTTTTTGATTATATGATTGGTGTGTTCATTAAAAGTTAATCGTCGGTCTAGAAAAACTCCCAAATATTTAACATTGTTAGACCAGGGAATATCTACACCATTTAAAGATAAATTTGAACTGGGTAGGTTACAAGAACTTCTTTTTCTTGTAAAAAAGATAGCTTGTGATTTTCCAGCATTTATTTTAATTTTCCATTTAACAAAGTATTGAAAAAGGCTGTTAAGAGAATGCTGTATATTATCAAGAATAGGTTGTGGTGATACATCAGAACAGTAAATTGCAGTATCGTCAGCATAAAGAGCATAGTTACAAACATGACTTTTAGGAACGTCTGCACAATATAAAATGTACAACAAAGGCCCCAAGACAGAGCCTTGAGGAACACCAGCATCGATATTGTAGTTTTCTGAGTATGAAGAGTTAATGTGAACATTGTAACTACGATTTGTCAAAATACTTTGTACGATTTTTACCAGATATGACGGAAAACCGTAGGAAATTAATTTATATACAAGGCCTTTATGCCATACGGTATCAAAAGCCTTTTCCACATCTAAAAGTACCATAGCAGTAGACTTTTTGTTTATAAGCTCATTTTTTACGTAATTCGACATTCTTTTGATTTGTTGTGTTGTATTATGAAAGGGACGAAACCCGAACTGTTCCTTGGGAATAATATTTTTTTCATCAATAAAAAGAAATAATTTTTCTTTTAAAATTTTTTCATACATTTTTCCCAGGCTACTGAGTAGACTAATAGGCCGGTAGCTACCCGTTTCATTATTGGGCTTTCCCGGTTTTAAAATAGGAATTACTTTTGCAATTCGCCAACATGTTGGGAAATACTGAAGCTTTAAACAAGAATTTATAATACATGTTAGATATATTATTCCACAAACTGAGAGGTTTTTTAAAAACTCATTTTTAATGCTATCTAATCCGCAAGATTTTCGTGGTTTAAGACTTCTTAATAAACTTTTTGTTGTATCTACTGAAATGTATTCTGAGTCGGGTGTAATATAGTTAAGAGAACTGTTATGAAATAGCACGTTATCGACTTGTTGTTCTAATGCCTGACAACCAAGGTTGTCTGAAACATGGTGATTTTGAAAAAAGTTTTCTGCAAACGCATTAGCTTTATCGGAATCAGTATTTATAGCCCTACTTTGATCCACTAATGAGGGAAACTTATATTTATTTTAACAAATATACGCTTTAGATTTGGTCTAAAGCTGTTGCTACTGCAAAGGTTGTACACAATTGATTTTTGAGGGATTTTTTTTTGCGTTTGTCTGACCATTCTAACTCAATATAGATTGCATAAATAAATAAATAAAAGAAAATATTTTAAATATTTAGAAAAAAAATGGAGAAAATGTTAAAAAAGATATTTTTACAGAAAAATCTTGGAAAACAATTTCGAAAAAAAATTTTCAAAAAATTTTTGAAATATTTAAAAAATGTTTCAATATTTCTATGAAAATGAAAATCATGATTGTAACAACATTTTTTTAATATTAAGAATATATGTACATGTATGGTGTGGTGTGGTACGAAATAAATTTTTTTTTCAATTTTAATATGTAATAGTGTAAAAACGTTGCCATTTGCTATTGTTAATTGTAAATTTTGAACAAGATAATACTATGTTTCCACGACAAAACAAAGCACTTGCTTCGCTCTCTGAATCATGATTGCGAATCATACCGTTTCCAGGACGCATACGTGCTTCGTTTTGTTTGGACTTTAAAATTTATTGCACGATTATATTTTTTACCACTTGATATACTTTTGTTATTGTTTTATTTATTAATTTTAAGTTTTATTTTAATTATTTGCTTATTTATTTATATTTAAACATCACTTTTAATTTTATTTTTTCTTTGTTTACATTTTTATGTAAAAAAGAGAGCTATTTCAGATAAACTTGCGATAAAAATTAGAGAAGAGACAAATTATTCATGCTTCGCAAGTAGATTGAAACTGAATCATCTCAAAACAAAGTGCTTCGCTCTCAAAATTTTATATGGCGAAGCACGTTTATTCAAACATGATTGGAGTGTGAAGCACGAATGAGAGAGCGAAGCATGAATATTGGACTCCGTGGAAACGTGCTATAAGAGTAGGGTAAGAGCTGCCGCCAAACCAAATGCCACAGATCCAAATATATTTAAGTTTAGCAAATTTCAATGCATTTCTATCTGAAATACCCGCATTATTGAAATAAAAGGACCATACCATAGTACAGTAAATAAGTTTTATTCAAAGAAAAATCATTACAGTATCTACCCCCTTACTAAAACAACGAAAAAAGGAAATTAAAAAAAAAAATGTTTTTCATATTTTTATACCCCATTTATGTAGAATTAAAACGTGAACAAAGGTTATAAAATAACGATGAATAACAAATTTTGATGTTTTGCATTATTTTAGGATTTGTTTTATTGAAATTAAAATAATAATAACCATGAAAACACATAAATATAACTATATAAGATTTAAGAACAAAAAAATATGTTCAAGGCTTCTGCGGCACCTCAAGATGTGGTTCTATCACAATAAAAATTTGTAGAATATCTTCTCACATAAAGAGACAGATTTTTATCACTATTAGAACGGGTAATACAAAATCTTTTTAATTTAAACAAAAAATTATTTTTTGCCACATACCAACGTTCCAGCCTAATGTACATATCGATACCTTCCCATAAGAATGTATTAAGCGACATTTCTAAAATTGTTCAGGAAACGAAAAAACCGTCTCATTTAGTTACCCAACATACCAAATGGCTTTTGAAAAATATTTTAAAAAGTTTATAAATATAAGCCTTAAGCTTGAGAAAGTTTTTAGAATTTATTAAAAAATGATATCGTAGCAATTGTAGAAAAATCATAACGGAACCCTTATGAAAATATTATATGTACATATTTAATAAAAGCTTATATTTGTAATTGTAGAATAAGATTACATAAACAATATTTTATTAATTTTGGTATAGAAAAGCTTATTCGTCTCAATATTTTTATAAGCTTCTTTACATAATTCTAGACTTA